>CATNWA010003124.1:0-19852 GCA_951230385.1 Staurois parvus
CCTTGGCCCTGGCCCCCCCCCCCAATTCCCCCGATACCCTGATGCTGATGACCCATGTACCGACCAGCTGACGTTCTTACCAGCTGATAGTTCCTAACCAGCCTGTTGAACTGATCGAGTCCAGATGACCTGTTGCCGAGAGATGACCCGTGCCCGCTGTCAACCCAGATGACCCGGTACCACGCTGTCGAGCCATCGGCTAGACTATCCAAATGCACTGATGACCCAGTTAGCACGCTGTCCCCGAAACCAGATGACCCGGTACGCTCGCTGTCCGAGCCAATGACCTGATGCCAAGTATGACCCAGTGCCCTGCTGTCAAGCCAGATGACCCCAGTGCCCGCTGTCGGAGCCGAGACGATTCCGATAGCCTGATGACCCGATGCCCCTCTGTCCTTTGCGCAGATGACTCAGGTGCCCTCTGTCCCTTGCCAGATGACTCTGTGCCCATGCTGTGTTACCAGATGACTCGGTGCTCTCATAATCATTTGCTTGAGGACCGATCCTCGATGCCCGCTGTCCTAGCCAGATTGACCCAGTGCCCGCTCTGTTTTGGCCAGTTGACTCAGGTGCCACGCCCAGTCGAGCTTGAACGGCCCCAATGCCCTCTTGTTTTGCCAGATGAACACGTGCCCGCTGGTTTTTGTTGCAGATGAACTCGGTGCCCGCTGTCTTGCCAGATGACTTTGGTGCCCGCAGTCTTGCCAGATGACTCGTGCCCTCAGTCTTGCCAGGTGACTTGGTGCCCGCTGTCGAGCTTAAAAGACCCCGATTGCCCTCGCTGATTTTGCCAGATGGACTTCGTGGCCCGCTGGTCTTGACCAGATTGACTCAGTGTGCCCGCCATTCTTGCCGAGATGGTGACGTCATCGGTGCCCATCTCAGTCTTGCCATGTTGACTCGGTGCCCGATGTCGAGCTTAAAGACCCGATGCCCCGCTGTCTTTGGCCAGGTGACTACGTGCCTCGCTATCGTGCATGACCGACCCCGATGACCCGCTGTCATGCCATGATGACCCCGGTGCCCGCTGTATTGGTGTCAGTTGACTCGGTGCCCGCTGTCGAGCTTGACGACCCCGAATGCCTGTCTGTTTTGCCAGATTGACTCGGTGCCCGCATCCCTTGCCTAGGTGACTCTGGCTGCCCGGGCTAAATCCCTTGCTTTGAACGACCGATGCCCGCGTGTCCTTGCCAGATGACCCGTGCCCGGCCCCCTGCTGTTTGCCAAGTTGACCGTCGCCTGCCCGCTGTCGAGTCTTGAACGACCCCAATGACCTGCCTGTTTTGCCAGATGACTCTCGTGCCCCGCAGTCCTTGCCCAGGTGACTTCGGTGCCCGCAGTTTTTGGCTCAGAGGACTCGTTGCCCTCAGTCCTTGCCAGTGACTTCGGTGCCCGCTGTCGAGCTTAAAGACCCGATGCCCGCTGTTTTTGCCAAGTGACTCAGTGCCTGCTGTTTTGCCAGATGACTCGTGCCCGCTGTCTTGCCAGATTACTCGGTGCCCGCATCTTGCCAGATGACTCGGTGCCCTCAGTCTTGCCAGGTGTGACTCGGTGCCCCCGCTGTCGAGCTTAAAGATCCGATGCCCGCTGTCCTGCCAGATGACTCGTGCTGCTCGCTGTCTTGCTTGACGACCCGATGCCCGCTGTCTTGCCAGAGTGACCCGGTGCCCGCTGTTATTTGCCAGTTGAACTCAGTGCCCAGCTGTCGAGCTTGGAACGACCCCATGCCCGCTGATTTGCCAGATGACTCAGTGCCCGCTGTTTTGCCATGAATGACTCGGCGCCCGCATACCGCTGTCTTGCAGATGACCGTGCCCGCTGTCTTGCCAGATGACTCGGTGCCCGCTGTCTTGCTTGACGACCCGATGCCCCGCTGTCTTGCCAGATGACCCAGTGCCCGCTGTTTTGCCAGATGACTAGCTCGGTGCCCGCTGTTTGCCAGATGACTCGGTGCCCGTCTGTCGAGCTTGAACGACCCGATGCCCGCTGTGTTTTGCCCAGATGACTCGGCGCCCGCTGTCTTGCCAGATGACTCGGTGCCGCAGTCTTGCCAGATGATTCGGTGCCCGCAGTCTTGCCAGATGACTCGTGCCCGCTGTCTTGCCAGATGACTACGGTGCTGTCTTGCTTGCCAGCTGTTTTGCCAGATACTCGCCCACGCTGGTCTTGCCAGATGACTCGGTGCCCGCTGTCGAGCTTGACGACCCGAATGCCTGCTGTTTTGCCAGATGACTCGGCGCCCGCAAGTCTTGCCAGATGACTCGGGTGCCACGCAGTCTTGCCAGATGACTCGGTGCCCGCTGTCTTGACAGATGACTCGGTGCCCGCTGTCGAGCTTAAAGCCCCGATGCCCCGCTGTTTTGCCAGATGACTCGGTGCCCGCGGTCTTGCCAGATGACTCGGTGCCCGCTGTCTTGCCAGATGACTCGGTGCTTGCTGTCTTGCTTGACGACCCGATGCCTGCTGTCTTGCCAGATGACCCAGTGCCCGCTGTTTTGCCAGTTGACTCAGTGCCCGCTGTCGAGCTTGACGACCCCCATGCCCGCTGATTTGCCAGATGACTTGGTGCTCGCTGTTTTGCCAGATGACTCGGCGCCCGCTGTCTTGCCAGATGACTCGGTGCCCGCTGTCTTGCCAGATGACTCGGTGCCCGCTGTCTTGCTTTGATGACCCGATGCCCGCTGTCTTGCCAGATGACCCAGTGCCCGCTGTTTTGCCAGATGACTCGGTGCCCGCTGTCTTGCCAGAAATGACTCGGTGCCCCTCTGTCGAGCTTGACGACCCCATGCCCGCTGTCTTTGCCAGATGACTCGGCGCCCGCTGTCTTGCCAGATGACTCGGCGCCCACAGTCTTGCCAGATGACTCGGTGCCCGCAGTCTTGCCAGGTGACTCGGTTGCCCGCTGTCGAGCTTAAAGACCCGATGCTGCTGCTGTCTTTGCCAGATGACTCGCGCCCCTGTCTTGCCAGATGACTCGGTGCGCCGTGCCTGTCTTGCCAGATGACTCGGTGCCCGCTGTCTTGCTTGACGACGACCGATGCCCGCTGTCTTGCCAGATGACCCGGTGCCCCGCTGTTTTTTCAGATGACTCGGTGCCCCTCCGCTGTCTTGCCAGATGACTCGGTGCCCGCTGTCGAGCTTGACGACCCGATGCCTGCTGTTTTTGCCAGATGACTTCGGCGCCCGCAGTCTTGCCAGATGACTCGGTGCCCGCAGTCTTGCCAGATGACTTGGTGCCCGCTGTCTTGACAGATGAGCTCGGTGCCCGCTCTCGAACTTAAAGACCCGATGCCCGCTGTTTTTACCAGATGACTCGGTGCCCCGCTGGTCTTGCCAGATGACTCGGTGCCCGCTGTGGCTTGCCAGATGACTCGGTGCCTGGCTGTCGAGCTTGATGACCCGATGCCCGCTGTTTTGCCAGATGACTTGGTGCCTGCTGTCTTGCTAGATGACTCGGTGCCCGCAGTCTTGCCAGATGACTCGATGCCTGCTACTTCGCCTGGTGGCCTGGAGCCTGCTGCTCCGCCTGGTAGCCCGGTGCCCGCTGCTCCGCCTGGTGGCCCGGTGCCCAGCCTTATGTGCCTCTGTCCGGTGCCCAGCCTGATGTGGCCTCTGTCCGGTGCCCAGTCTGATGTGCCTCTGTCCGGTGCCCAGCCTGATGTGCCTCTGTCCGGTGCCCAGCCTGATGTGCCTCTGTCCGGTGCCCAGCCTGATGTGCCTCTGTCCGGTGTCCAGCCTGATGTGCCTCTGTCTGGTGTCCAGCCTTATGTGCCTCTGTCCGGTGTCCAACATGATGTGCCTCTGTCCCGTGCCCAGCCTGATGTGCCTCTGTTCCGGTGCCCAGCCTGATGTGCCTCTGCCCAGTGCCCAGCCTGATGTACCAGTCCTTGATATCCCGCCAATTACCGGATCCGGGCGGTGGAACATTTTTCCCATTTAGGGACGGTTTGGAGCGTCCTGAGGCCGCTCCTTGAGGGGAGTGGGGGGGGGGGGTACTGCCAGGAATGGACTTGCCAATAAATTGGTAGTTGTGGGACTCACCTGCCTTGTGGGTTTGCAGTCCCAGGACTGGCCAGCGGGTGCTCTCAGCAACCAGAGGCTCACTCCTGCAGTCAGCCAAAACACCTGAGGCTGATTGCAGGAGATGCATATAAGTAATGGCCAGACTTGCAATCAGGGGGCCTTGTGTGTATGTTTCCCAAGAGCCCCTGTACCTGCATCCTGTCTGCTTCCTGTCTGATCCTGCTGGATCCCTGACTCTGATTGAACTCCGCCTGTCCTGACCTCTGCTATTCCTGACCACTCTCTCCAGTCTGCTCCTTTGGTACCATTGTCTGCCTGATTGTTCCTGACCCGGCCCGTCTGACTACGCTCTGTCACATGCTTTTTTTTCAGTGAGTTAATTGACATGAAGGCTAATTTAAAAGAAGAGAATGTTAATTTATCAAAGTGAACATTCATTCAGCAGAGCAGTGGCCCAAAAAATCCATAAAACATATTTTACTGGTTTTCATGAAGTAAACTAAAATCTGGTTGTTTTTGGTTTCTTCAGTTCAGTGCATCACCATTGACTTTTACATTTATTAAATAATTTTCGAAGTATGTTATATTGTGTGTGTGTTAAATGTACTTAAATTTCAACAAAGAAATCAATAACAGGAAAAAAAGTGATATAAATAAATACATTGAAAAGTTACATGAAAAAATAGGTGCTATATTTCTATGTCATTGTGTAAATGGAACTTTTTCAACCTCTCAATTGATTTTATAACTTTAGAAACTATTACCTTGTCAGCTGGTTGTATTCCCATTATCAGTAATCACATGGAACCTTGTTTCACTGTATAAAAGCAGAAATGTTTTCCCTTTTCAACTTGCCTCTTTGTTTAAGTAACTTTAATAAAAAGTAAAGAAAAAAGTAAGATAAAGATGGCATCAGGATAAAAAAAAAATCATGTGCTGTAGTATACAGACAATACGTCAAAACACACATTTGTAGCAAGATAATTGTATGTGTTCACATAACCTAGCAAAAAATGAGATATTTCACATTTATATACTATCAGCATTTTCTTTGTAGCTAGGGTTAACCTGCTAGTTGAAGTAACATTCTCCTTTCCCAATGTTTACAGATACTGCATGGATAACATAGCCAGTGAAAAAATGCACCAGTATCTCCCTCAAGACTTAGATGCTCTCCTACTAGGTGCTGAAATCTTGCCTCTTGCATAGAGAAGGTGAAGCCACGATGTCAGGTGCAACCCATAAGTGTAAGACACCTTTGCCCTTTTTGTAATAGTTACATTACTGATCTTTGAGTATATTAGCTGCCAGTGAAAGTGGTTATATCTAGGGATAAGGGATGAGTTTTAGATTTGGGTCTGAACCCAGCCTGTTTATGGCCTGATATGGTTTGAGGGAAGAAGGGTGCAGCATGTCATTCAGTGCTCTAAATCCGTCATTATGCATGACGAGCTGCTGAGTGATGATGTTTCCCCACCATCACAATTAATTGTGTATGTACATTGTTTACTCTTTTTGTGTGTGTGTGTGTGGGTGGGGGGTTATTAAAAAACTTTTTCTGGAATAGATAACAAGAGGTACTAATGCTCCACACACTCATTCCCCTGGAGGGTCTTTTTATTATAAAGGAGGGATCCAGAGTCCAATAAATCCCTCTAACAAACCTCCACATCCTATATGGGGTCAGGATGTAGGGTAAAGGCCATTGAACACAATGCCTTGCAAGGCTGAGGGGCTTTATCGTGCCTTCTTACAAGGTACCCTTGCATGAAGATGTGGGAGCACATTCACATTCTCTGTTGGCACCAGACAACCTATTAAAAGGATACTCTTTTCCAGTGTCAGCGTTGATTGGTTTTTGGCTGTATCCTCTGTTCTGCTAGTGTCCTGTATATGTCTTCCATTGCTGACCTGGTTTGCCTTTGACCCTGATCTTGGATTCTGCCCTTGCTTCTGTTCACACCCATTCCTGACCTTGGCTCTGCGTATAACTTTGATTCTGCCTGCGCTTCTGTACCTCACTGCCCAACCACTGCTGACCTTGTTTACCCATATGATCACACTTTTTTCTCTGATTCGGCTTTAGGTTTATTGCCTGCGCTAGCTGCCATCTGCATCTGCTCCAACCGACCAGAGTAGGTTCCAGCTACAAGCCTGTGACAAGTCACACTTCCTGAACTTGCAATGAATGCACAGTTTGTCCTTAACTTTGGCTGGTCTGTCCTGCAAAGCTTTTGTTCCTGACCTAATGTCTTGCAGTTCTACAAAGCCTGCATCTCCAGCGGCAAGTTCTATTGTTAACATCTACCAGCACTTGTGTTCCTCCTGGTCCTTGACACTATCTGTTTCACTCCCAGTGGGACCTGGGTTGGAGATACAAGAGAGACCAACCTTGTCATCTCAGTTTCCTATCAGGTATGTGCACATGGTATGGTTCAGGAGGGGGGATCACATGCTCACTGACCTCCCTTATCATCAGGCTGCATGCCTGGGTAAGGATCTGCTTTGAATATTAAGGGCAACCACTTTTTAAATGTCACATTTAAAGGACTACAGTGTAGTATTCTCTAACTTCGCATGCAGCTTTAATGCATGTCCAAAGCTTGTATTAGAAAGGATTTGTGTATTTTCAATATTGCTTTTGAAGCTGACCTTCTTTCCACAGTATATATTTAAAAATGTCTTTGCATCATTACATGTAACCCATGGTAGTGCACAGCTACCCATGCACTTTATTAATAATAGTTTGCAATATAGTAAGCCTCAGCTCTGATATACTAGAAAGGGCTTGACATTATGTTCATAGTTACTGAACTTTCAGCTGGGTTTACTGAATAACCTGTGAAGCAAAACAAAAGTAGACAAAAAAGTTAATATTTTCATCTCAGTAACATGCTTTTCAGTTTTCCTCAACTGCACATTTTGGGAAAAAAGGGAGTTTGCCTAAAACATCAAATAGAAATGATTATGAAAAATCCAAAATATTACATACTTGGGAAATGAAAAGGTTCGCTTTAATAATATCAGCCAATGACAATTACCAATTTATCACCCATTGATGTGCCTGCATAGTGTAAAAAAGACTACAGCTTGCTTGAAAAGTTTTGTGCATTCCTCACACTGCAGATATGAGGTGGTATCAAAAAGTTTAGAGACTAGTTTTGTAACATGCCAACAGCTGGTAGCACAAGGCTACACACACAGTCACAGGGAGCACCAACCTTTGTAAGTCTGTAAGCCGTGTACCGGGGTGGGCTCCCCAGGATACAGTGAAGTCACGAACGAGGAAAGCAACCCCAACACCAGCTTTTGCCACAACAGAATTTTACTTAGATGTGGCAAATAAACACAACCACAAATGCTGGAAACATACAATAAATTTACAAACACCCAGCTCAAAGGCCGAGCCCTTGTGCTGCACAGTGCGGCGCCTTCTGCTGGATGAAGGTAGAGAGAGAAGTAATTTACCTACTGGCGGGCACAAATAAGCTGCCACACCTTATCTGTTATTACCCTAAAAGAGCAGGAATCAGTGTATGGGTGTATGGTATGGGCTAGCCTGTGGTGCAGCACAACAGCTTACAATGTTACACCAATCTACAGTATTCCCCCTCCCATAACTGGTCCTGTAGCACGTGCCTGAGTATTCCTTCTGAGCAAAACGGCATTCATGCTTGAGTTTGTAGGATTTTATCAGCTCTCCCTTGTGAAATGCCACTTTAAGTTGTGGAGTCCTTCCAATAATCAGTAACAACCCTTGTGGCCTGACACAAAAAGAGACCCTAACTAACTAACTTTAGGCCTGGACTCAGTCTCAAGGCGCCCACACTGAAATGAGGTGCGTGCACGATCTTACCGACCCGGGTCTGCTTTGCATCCGCTGGTGACTCTGAACAGAACAAATGTCTCTCCAATAAGCATGCGGTCTCGCCGTATATGTTGCTTAGTTCCTCTGCTCTCATCAGCCTTCCTGGCAGCAATCTCATCAGCTTCCTGGCAGCAATCACATCAGCATTCCTGGCAGCAATCTCATCAGCTTCACTCAGCTGCAGCTCTGGTTACTGAGGGACGCATTCACACCTGGATGTCATTGGATTCTCAGCTCACACGGCCCCTTCATTCAGCATCATCCAAAACATGGCTGCAGTCTCCTCTTCCTGTTCACTAAACTTCAACTCTGAGTGCAAAACCCCACCTCTTCATGAATATACAAATATCTATGCAGTTTGAGCCTGTGTTAGAAAACAGTGACATCTTGTGGCTAAACCGCAGAATGTCAGTCATTAATTTACTTCCACACAAACAGTGTTCAAACAATGAGAGCTGTTTCCCCATCTCACAGGTCAGTGTCCAAAAAGACATTGTCCTGTTTACATCAGGAGCTGTGCAACTGGTGCTATTCTGACCATGTGCATTACCTTGTCTGCTATTTGATCATGGACAGCAAGTTAGAATAAAAAGCGGACATGAATACATGAACTTCACATCTCCTTTACCTTGAAGTCATGTGCCTAAACAAAATGTGTTGAGGTTGAGCCAGAGGTTTCACACGCCAACCCGTAGTTTCAAACAGAAAGTTGTATCTGGAGAGGTGATGCCAATAGATAGACTCTTAAGTGGGCGATGACATAATATTAATGCAATTTTACTGTTGTGCACTGGTTGAAAGTGCACTTTTATTGTAAGCGTCTTTCTTTTCATTTTTAATAAACAGTGTTTTAAGATTCTTGCAGGATGATGGCCTTTGTAATATTGGTATTATTAATATTAATAATAATAATAACAACAACAACAACAGCAACAATAATAATAATATTATATTGATGAAAGCTTTAACACTGGACTCTATGGAAACTTACAGACAAACTGGAAAACAGATTTTATTAAAAATTTGAATCTATATTTAAATCTATTAATTGGATCTTTGATCTTTATGCAGCTTTTCAAAAATGGGTACACATAACCCACACAATTAGCCACCTCACCCTAGCCAACTGTCTTCTCTTTTTAAACACTATTCCCTTGTCACTTCTTGCACCCTATTTCTCCCTTCCCAGTTCCTCCCCCACCTCTTCCCCCTTTTTTATTCTTTTTTTCTTCTCATCAGTTTTAATTTAATTTATCTTAAACAAAAACCTTTTTTAAGGACCAACCCAGTTTCATCTTTGTTTCCATTCCCTCCAGTATGCTTGTATTTTACATACACATTTACGATACTTAAATTAGCCTTTTCTCTTGATATCCAAATTTGTAAGTACCTCCTAAACTGAATGCATGTCAATGTACACACTAACAATTCTGCCAATTTTTTTCTCCCCCTATTAATGTTTTTGCTACCTTTACTGTGCCACAGCTCTAACCCTGCTTTATTTTAAGCTTATATACTGTATTTAGCTTTCTTTTTGTGGAAAATACATATGCATATGTAATGTACAGTATACATTAGACACATTGTAAAAACTACTGTTGATTTCGACAGTTGAATCCTTAAATATTTCTTTTACTAAAGTTGTTAAAAAATTAGTCCCTTTTGGTTAGTGATACCTACTGCATAATAAGAATTTGGATCTTATGTACATATCTATAATGTCACAAATCAAGACATATGTATTTGACTGAACTTTGTGCTGCTTTTTACTTTTTTAAGGATGAATAACTGAATTCACTGGATTGTAATTGTCTGCCTGATAATTTGTGCTATTCCTGATAAGAAAAAGGACGGAATCAGCAATCATCACGGTATGCACCAGTCAAGCACTGATAAATTTCTACAAGCATGTTCCTTGCTAAAATTGCCTATTTTTTGTGCATCCAAGCAGGTTGCAATATCTCATGTAAAATGTAAGTTTTGTTGAAGTACATAATAAGACTGATTCACTGTGAACAATGCGTGAAAAACAGCTATTTTCTTTCCATTCAAGCCTATCCAGTGTAATGCATTCTGAGTGTCCTATATTTAGTGTATTTTATCTCTGCTCAAAAGGACATTTATAAAGGTCCTGACTTGGAGGTTCACATTTCATAAAATACAGGACAATTTTTTTACATTTTTGTTAACTCTATCATTGTTCAGTTTGGGGGGTCACATTGGAAAAATAGGTGTTTTGGAGAATATTCAGAGGCATGCACCAAAGTTAATGAAATAGATGGATGCATCAGTTTCAAATGCAAGAAAATATGTTTTCAATAATTTAGAATGGGGTTCTTTACAGTAAAAATTGTTAAGTTGTGGAATGCTTTACCAAATGAGGTAGTTATGGAAAACAAGGAATATATTTTTTTGCAAACTTATAATATCCAGTCTAATTAAGTAGATCTCCTGGCATTGTGGTGCCTGGGCTGGTATAACTGATGCCATCCCCATAAGCCAAAGCCCATTGACATAGGCTCTCTAGATTTTTCTCTATGTGGGTTGCTCTCACTCTGAGTGGTGGATTTCCCTGGACAGAAGAGAACATTCCAGTGTGTGTAGTGTGGTGTGTTTTTTTTAGTACAGACCCATGGAGTGGGATGTCATGTCTGAGTTGGCCCCTTAGCAGTTGAGAGTGAGATTTCATGACCTAGTTGGAACCTTGTCAGCCAGAGGAGGTTGAAAGAGATTGAAACACTGAAAAAGAGAGCGTGACATGGAGTTGAGAGACTAATAGTTGAGGCTGCTTGTCAAAATGCATATGGGAGGGGGGGCTTGACTTGAAGCCGACCAGGATGGCCCTTGTCAAGCAAGCCACCCAGCCAAGATGGAGACGGCAGATACTCAACACAATCCCACAGCGTGATGGCTGACATGGAGCTGCACTATCACTTTAGAGGGGAACACAGGCAGCTGCCAGCCAGTACAGGAACACTTTCCCATGCCTCCTCACTGTCCAATAGCACAGCTAAAGCTAGGCTCAGGCTGTCTTCCACAACAGACACTCTTGCAGAGGTGAGTCCTTTACAAGTTACTTCTCCTGAGGACACAGGACTCCACAATTCTATTTCAGCTTTCCCTATTACCAATCAGCCGGTGCTCAATCCATTCTGACATTATTAATATGGTCCCCTACTTCACAGGTGAAATAAACAATTTAGGGGTCAGAGTCAGTCATTTGGAACCTAAAATGGGCAAATATGCTTCCACTTTTAATAACCTAGTTGATGTCCACAGTGAAAGGGAGGAGGATGTGAAATGGATGAAGGGAAAAAATAGCTGATCTAGAAGATCACTCAAGAAGAAACAATGCCAAAATTAGGGGTATCCAAGAAAACGTCAAACCTGCAGCCTTGAAAGATTCCTTTATTAACTACTGACTGATCTCTTACCTGATACCCCATCCTCAAACCTGATTATTAACCCCATTCACAGACTACCTAAACCTCTTAACCTGCCAGAAAACCTACCAAGAGACACATTCGTTCGCATTCACTTTTACCATGTCAAAGAGAAACTACTTTGGTCTATCAGAAAGGCTGCTTCTTTCCCCTGGCAATATGCAGGTCTGTCTTTCTATGCCAACCTTTCAAATACACAATGCTCAAACTCAAGAATGTATCCACTATCACCAAACCCCTATGCAATCCCAATATTACAATTGGGGCACCCAGTGAAGCTGGTGGTCACCAAAGAAGGTAAAACCTATAATTACTGATTCCTGGAGGAAGACCTCTGTCTACTATGTCAATGGCAAATCCTAAAACCACGGGGCTCGCCATATCAGCCCTCTAAACCAGAATGGATTGCACCTGAACCTCCAGATGACATGGTCACCTAAGTAACCTCTCTGGACCACTAATCTCTACTCCAGCCCTGGAAAAACTGTCTGTATATCCCCCTCTTGCTGAATCCCCCACGATAACAGACAAGGTTATTTACCACTCACTTATTTCCTTTATTGTTGTATCACAGTTATTATATGATAGCTGTTTTTTTCTATCTGCTGTTACAGTATTTTTTCTTTTATTTGGCTCTTGTTCACAAGTCACATATTACTATCTGGACCTTACTGAAGGATCAACAACTTCCTGCTAGGACTGACCAGACCTCTACACCTAAATAGTAAACCGCTTGTCTTGCGGTAACCTTATTTGTAGTTATCACCTGGACACACTCTTGTGGATACCTACAGTAAACCAAGCACAACCTCTTACCTACACCTATGCCCTTTAAAATCACATCTTTTGATGTTGAAGGGCTAAATAGCCTGAACAAATATTACAATTATGGTTTGAAGCTTGCAAGCGTCAGTGTGATGTCTTGTGCCTTCAGGAAACACACTTTTGACCATGACCATGTGATGCAATGACCCTTTACTAATGACCTCACCAACAAATTCTAAATTCATTCAACGCCAACTATGAGATTTTTTTTAGGTCAGTGTTCTTTCAGTCACTTACCCTTTTGTTCTTTGAAACTCTCACAACACTTATATTCATGGAGTGCTATTAAAACTTAGTGCAAATGCTAAATGCCAGAGTACACAGGAGCTTGGCACTCTGCTAGCTAAAATATCATGACAAGTGCATAGGAGACTAATCAAAACCCACTATACCACCATTTCACTCTTCCACATACCCGCCCCTTATAAACTAACATTAAAGGAAAACATAACACCGATTGGAGTAAAATGGCCAAACACGGCCTTTTATTAACACTTCAACTTCAATACACAAAAACATTCCTTAAAACGGAAACAGATAATCAAAGTTGTTGGTCTTCGAAGGCACCAAAACAGAACTGATATCCACCTGCAGAACTCATATTACACTAGGCCTCCAGCCGCAATGCACCGGCTCGGAGACAAACATACCATCCACAGTGCAGAAACACCACCTTCCAGTTAAACCTCGGTTAACTGGAATGCCCCCGGGCACACCATACCACCGATGGGTCCCAAACCATTATCTTTTAACTTCAGAATAAGTGCCGCCTCCAAAGACCAACAACTGCCACAGCACGCTGGGTAAGCCCTTACCCATGCGTGCCACCACACACCCGTACACCATCCTGTAGACCCAGGGACCATAAATCCGTCCCTACTGCGTTAAGCTGCACCCCATCGCTACAAAGGTACCGCTAAGTATCTACCTCCAACTCCAAATGCCAGACAAGCAGCCCCCCCATTGCGGATAAAGAACTGCCCCACCTCCTTATTGACTTTTATAAGGGCCTTGTTCAGCCGCTCCACCGATCTAGCCAAACACCAAGATGTGCGGGCGACTATGTCAGGCCACACAACCACCATATCTGGAAATTCCCTGTGCAACCGAAGAAAGTCCAACTTGACATCCCGCACCAGCTCCCGCATGGACCTAACCCCCAAATCGTATGGAACAAAAGCACATCCTGTCCAGACGAGCAAAACGCTGCATCTCAGGGAGCACACAACCCCACAACATGCCCGGCACTCCAATCCAGCAGACGCAGGCTGACTGCCGAGACAACCCCAGCTGCCTGCCATTAGGCCTCACGTCATCCCGCCTGGCCCCCCAAAACACATAGGAGTGACCAAGGATCCAAACAAGGCACACCGCACCACCTGAAAAGAAAAAAAAGGACAACCAATACAACCAGAACAACACACCAGAGCAACAGACAAAAAAAACTCCAACCCAGCCCAAAGAAAAACACGGGACCCCCCCACCTAGCCCCCAACAAATGCGGACGAATGTAAAGGCAAAATCTATGTGACCCCCACCAACCGATACATTTCACCACGTCATCAGACAAACCCCACCGGGCAGCCTCCGTAGCCGCCCCGATACGAAAAGAATGCGAGGCATACAATGATGCACCAAGCCAGCAGCCACTATACACTTCCGAAAGACCCATCAGCATGCACGAAAAAAGGACCCCTTCCCCGCCGGACGGCGGGATATAAAACCCTGAACAGCACGCACCGGGCACACAGGTGAAGCAGGAAGAGCAAAGAACTGAACCCGCGTGCCACGCCCCAACTGGTCTGTCTTGGATCAGCGGACGAGCAGCTCCACCCACTCTCCAGTGCACTCGACCACGTCTACAAATAACCCCCCAAGAACCGATTTTGACGGACTAACAAGCTCGCCTATCCGCAAAGGCCGCCCGAAATAAGCCCACCTCATAGTCCGAAGAACACAACAACCTCAGTTGCTTGAACAAAGTCTCCAATAACTCGAAAGACACCGGCCGATGCGAATCCCTGTGCCGATGAACCCTACGATAACCCCGAAGAGCCTGTCGAACCCAGAAATCCTTTGTGAAATCCAGACACCCCTGTAATTTAAAGAAAAAGGCCAAACCAGCCAACCAGCGATCAACCGCCGCTGCAGACAAACCCCTCTCAAAGTTCCTAGCCAAGAAGTACAGCACAGCAAGCCCCACCTCAGGCCCCCACGGATCCATGCCGACCCATTGCAACAGTTCCAGCCACTCCAGGCAGACCATGTCGCCTCACTCATCGAACGCCGAATCCAGCCTGCGATGTCCCCAAGGCAATCCCCCACAGCCAGTCGGGACAGAGAACCCTGCATTGCTCCACTGCCGGCACCTATTTTTGGAATTTGTCCCACTAAAAACGAGACAAAGCGTCAGCCAGAGCATTATCAACACCAGGGAGATGCACAGCATAGAGAAAAAACATTCAACTGAAGGCAACGCAACACTAAATGGCGAAGCAAGCCATTCACTGGCTGCGAAGAAGCAGAGACCCGATTGATGACCTCAACCACCCCCAAATTATCACAGTGAAAACGAACCTTAAAATTGTGAAAACACTCCCCCCAAACTTCCACCGCCAACACAATCTGAAAGAGTTCCAACAGTACCAGATTGCAAAGAAAACCCGCCTTCCGCCAAGAAGCAGGCCATGGAGCCGCACTCCACCGACCCCGAAAAAAAGCCCCATAGCCCGCAGAACCCACTGCATCCGTAAACAACTCCAGACCGCCCATTAAAGGATCCAAAAAACTGTTCCGCAAGTCCTTCCTATGTTCCTGAGTCAACTGAATAAAATGCAAAGGGTAAGTAACTCAACCGGCGGCAGAACACCCGACCCATCAGTAGGATACGACAATCAAAGTTAGGCTTGCCCAACAATGGCTGCAAGGCCCGCAGCGGAATCTTACTCTTGCCCAAGACACCACAAATTTCAACCTGGAGGGCCAACAGCTTAACTTCGGGCAGGTGACACTCCATCGCGCCAGAATCCAAAACAATGCCCAGGAAAGTCATCACCGAAGCCGGGCCCTCCGTATTCTCCAAAGCCAGAGGAATCCTGAAACGCTCTGAAATGTGTTGCAAAGTGGCCAGCAGAACCGCACGCACGTTGGAAGCTGGCGAACCCACACAGAGAAAATCATCTAAGTAATGGATGACGGAATCCACCCCCGAGACATCCCGTACCACCCACTCCACAAAAAGAACTGAACGTCTCGAACAACGCACAGGAGATAGAACACCCCCCATGGGAAGGCACCGATCAACATAAAATGAGCCCTGCCAATGACAACCCAGTAAACGAAAACTGTCAGGATGCAATGGCAGCAGACGAAATGCTGATTCGATATCCAATTTGGCCATGAGTGCCCCGCACCCATACCGATGAACCCAGAAAAACCGCTGCATCAAAGGACGTATAAGACAAGGTATACGACTCCGGATCGATAGCGTCATTCACCGACCCCCCTTTGGGAAAGAAAAGATGATGAATCAACCGAAACGCACTGGACTCCTTTTTGGGCACAACCCCCAAAGGAGAAACAACCAGGTCCGGAAACGAAGCGAAAGAAAACGGGCCGCCTATGTGTCCCAACCCCACTTTCTTACGCAACTTAGCCGAAACCGCCTCTGAATGCTGCAAGGCAGACCGCAAGTTCCATGCTAAGGGCGAAATCAAAGCCAAATTACAAGGCATGTGAAAACCCTCCCGAAAACCCCGCCGCCAGCAGCGAGGCCGCCTCCCGATCTGGGTAACTATTTAGGAGAGGCTTCATCCTTTCCACCTTACCGGTGTCGTCCCTCTTACCCGCATGCTCTCGTGGAGTGCCTCTAACTCGCTTGAAACAGCGCGACAAGGAATGGGAGCCACCGCAACTGGAACATTCATGTTTAAACCGGCAGGACCCACCAAACCGACAGGCTCCTTCGTTTAACTGCCAGCAGAAACCCCTACGCTTTGTGGCCGATTGCCCTAGGGAGAACAAATAGCGTTGAGATAACAGAAAAGCGCCGAGCGATGCTCAGAGCCTTCTCCCAATGACACTGGCTATAATCGCCTGCAACCACTTAGAGAAGGTACGTGGGATAAACCAAAAACGCTGCTTTCTCCGCCTCCTCCTGCTTACTTTCTTCAACCCGTGACCCATCGAAAGGAAAATGTTCCAAAGGCAAGAGCGTGAAGAACTCGACATACTTACCTTTCCAATCTTCTCCCGAACATCCGGCTGCAAGTGCGCACCTAACGGGCCCTCAAAGCAAACATACACCTCACACTTAGCAGAGTCCGCCAAGCAGACAGGCTCCAAAAACCCACGCACCCTCACCCAAATGCATGGATGAACCCGCAGGGCCGAGAGCACAGGCCTACTCCGTAACCACGCCTGGCCCAGAACATGGCAGAGAAGAAGCTGCCAACCCTCGCACCTCTGCAAGGTCCCGCTCCCGGACCCCGATCACATCCCCACTATCACATGGGAGCCACACAGAAGCCAGCCCAGAGCCCACACTACCACCCCGCTCAAGGCGCCGCAGCAAGTCCTGCAAGCCAAAAAGCAACACGCCCAGACCCGCATCAAAACCTGATGGGGAAGCACCGACATCCGCCACCGCAGGGACCGCGCCGCCATCCGAATACGTCGCTAAAGTGGTGGCCCCACCCCCCAACAGATCCCGCAGAGTGGAACAGAATGAGACAGAAGAAACAAAAACATTAAACTCACGAGGCTGCCCAGGAGAGGTCCCATCAGAGGCAGGACCAGACTCCACCGCCGCCGCCGACGTGCGCGGTCGGCCGCCGCACCCGCAACGGATCCCGACAGCTCGCCCACGGAACTGTCCTCTTCTCCTCACCGGTTGGATGGCCTCCTAGTCCCAGGAGCCACGGGTTCTGCTGGTTTGTGCCTCTCATGATAAGCACTCCATCACACCTGTATAGGTATGAACAGAGCTAGTTTACACTTGCAATGGCCTCCTAAGAGTGATTTACATTGGATCGCTTTTCTGAAAGTATTTGATAGGTGGTGAGAATGCATTATGTTGCCTCCTCGCAGCCTGTTGTAATGCCCTAAAATTCTGCATCAACATTACAAGGCTGCAACTGCCCGCAATGTGAATTATATGCGGCGGTTGCAGTTCAGCCCCATTCACTTGCATGGGTTGCATTTATTGAGTGGTACTACCCATCAAATGTGACAGGGGATAATTTTGGCCACACATGTGTATATCCCCATGAGGCTGCCTTTGCAACTCCAGGAGCAGTTGGGAGGCAAAAAAAAAACACATCTTAACCACCTGTTTTTACTGGCCTTCCCCCAAACACCAAATGTAAACAAGGCCTTAGGGTTCATTCACATGGGCAGATTGAGGGCAGTAAAAGCAGTCAGCTGAGCCATGTTTTCACCACCCCCAACCACTGACCTGAAGAAGGAGATGCAGTTGTTGTATGCACAATGCCATGGTTTTGTTTCACAGCCATGACAAAAATTAAATGGAATAGGGCCACATTGCAACTGTGTGTAATGCACATGAGTCAGTAATTTAAAGCAGGTAGCAACGAGGTGACCTCCTCGCCACCTATCAAACTCCCTCTGAAAAGTGATCTGTCACAGATCATGTTTCAGAGGGGCATAGCCCTCAGAGCCATTTCAGCCCCTCTTCCTTCCACAAAGTTTCTCTTAGCAACACCACTAACACATTTTTTTCTTTTACAGTGACACCACTGAAGCTGGCCCCATATTTGAGGACCAATTTTAAACTCTTCAGTCTCTTGCACTGTATCACAACTATTGGAACCATTAATTCCTGGAATTCAGCCCTGTTGCCATGACACAGGAGGAATGGAGATTCTGCATCATGTGACCAGACTGGAGCAGAGGAGGTGGGAAGCAGTGGTTTTACATACTTATATGTAGCCTTTACTTTTGCTTCAAAACAAATTTTAAATGTAATTTACTTTCCCAATTTTTCCAAAAAAAATTGTGCCAAAAAAGTTAGATTTTCAAAATACTCACCATGCCTCTTAGAAAATATCTTTAGATGACAAAAAAGGATTGCTTTGAGGGTGCTTGTACAATCCTGGAATTGTATGGCCCTAAGAAATGTGATATATGCGATCATAACATTGTGGATCATACATTTCAAATAAATATAAATATAGTTTGCTGTTTTTTTAATTTTCACACTCAATAATACACACTTATTTAGGTTTTATAACCAAAGAAATTTAGCACAATACATTTTTACTACATTTATAAAGAATGTCTATATACACCATTGGTCTTTTTTATTTTATTCAGTAAAAAAATTCAGTGGTGAATAAATACCACCAAAAGAAGTTCTAACTGTTAAATAAAAAAAAAAAAAAGAAAACATTTGGATACACTATTTCCTGACTGACTGGTTATCAGTCGAACTAAAATAATTCTGAACACTGGAAAATATCTTGGAAAGGAAGGGGATGTAACATGCTTGTACTAAGGTTGTTAAAACATTTGAGCTGGTGGCAGGGAGCGGCTTCCATGCAGCTGCATGGACGTCTGAGCCCTTAGCTTCTCTCCAGTACCGGGAATATTGTCCGACTGAGGTTCTTCCACCTGTCACATCCCTCACCTGCAGCCCACCTTGGCTCCAAGAACCCCGCGGGAATGACTAGAAAGAGGAAGGAGAAATCTCAACCCAAAAAACTGTCACACTTCTTCCCTTCTGCAGAGCGCTGAGGAATTCAAGATGGCGCTGACAGACGTTCTCTGTCCTCCTCGAGCGGCTCTCCTCAGGACTCTCAGAACCCACACTCCTCCCAGGGATCCCAGCGATGCTCACTAAAGGCCTCAACACCACTTTCTAGAAGACCTGCTAAGTCCTAACCCAGGCTGACAGCCAACACACAAGAAGCAGAGTTGAGCAATACACATATATTTCTTGATGATACCATGGAATCGGCAGCACGTATTAACTATTTCCCCACAAGTAACCAGCCTATCTCAGATACTACTTTAAAGGACATGCTAGTTTCTCTACGCAGCTCCTTAGCAGAAGTACAAGTGTATGAGCTGGGTGGAAGAGTGGATCACATTGAAAAAAAATGGGCAACTTTGTAACTAGAGATGAGCGAATCGAACACGACGAAGTGGAATTCGTTCCAAAGATTTGGAAAAATTCTATTCGCGACGAATCCGAAGATTAGCAAACTTCGGATGCACGAATCGAATTTTCCCAAAAATGGCGGCAACATGTGTGGCGACGGAGAAAATGGACAGAGAAGATGGGGCGGGTAATCTCTGGGAAGGTGCGCAGACAAGGCGCGCTGACCCATAATGCATTCATGACATGTGATCGCATTAGCCAATCAGCAGCCAGCCAGCACTGTGTAATGGTGGAGCTATAAATCGCGGCCATCTTAGAATTCTCCATTAGCCTCCGGTCATTCAAGAGAGACAGACCTGTGTGTATTAAGGGACAGAGTTAGGGCCACAGAGACTTTAGGGCCACAGAATCGTTACTCAGGGACACAGAATCGTTACTCAGGGACACAGAATCGTTACTTAGGGCCACAGCTATCAAAGAATCGAAAATTTAAAGTGACATACACCCTTTTTTTTTTTGGTGGCTGTCGTGCACAGTTGGTGCTGCAGTTTGCCGATTGTCGTACAGTTTCCA
>CATNWA010003125.1:0-17740 GCA_951230385.1 Staurois parvus
TAACTGCAGTGAACTTGCATGGTGATTTTCTTTAACCTTTCTCATCAGAAGTCGCTCCTGTCAAGGTGTTAACTTCCATGGATGGTCTGGCTGTCACTGTGAGATGGTTGCAGTTCCATCTTTGTTAAATTTTTGTATCACTTTTGCTACAGTATTCTGACTGATAAGTAAAGCTTTGCTGATCTTCTTTATAGCCTTCACCTTTCTTGTGTAAAGAAATTTTCTTTCTCAGGTCTTGTGACATTTCCCTTCCATGTGGTGCCATTGCTGACAGCATGAATTGGGAAGGTGTTTTCTTTGTTAAGTAACACCCTTTTATAATCTGTCTGCTGGACACCTGTTCAATTAATAATTATATTAACCTGTAGTTGAATTCTTGGTAATTAGGATTTTGTTTTCTAAAATTTTGCTTTGCTTCTAAGACCTTCATTGGGGTGTATTCATTTTTTCCACATGGTCTTTAATGAATTTGTTAGGAAAAAATACTTTTTTTTGTGTGTGCACATTAACAGATCTTGTTTGCAATCAATTGCCTGTATTTGTGTGAGTATTTTGTAGTATAGTGTCCCATAGAAAATGTTAATTCGGAAAGGAAAGGTTTTCTGACAAATCTGTTGGGGTGTACTCATTTTATGCTGAATCTGTATATACAATATATTGCCAAAAGTATTGGTCACCGGCCTTTCCACACACATGACCTTTAATGGCCCCCCAGTCTTAGTCCGTAGGGTTCATTATTGAGTTGGCCCCGCTCTTTGCAGCTATAACAGCTTCAACTCTTCTGGGAAGGCCGTCTACAAGGTTTAGGAGGGTGTCTATGGGAAGGTTAGACCATTCTTCCAGAAGCACATTTGTGAGGTCAGGCACTGATGTCGGGGGAGGAGGCCTGGCTCACAGTCGCCACTCGAATTCATCCCAAACGTGTTCTATGGGGTTGAGGTCAGGACTCTGTGCAGGCCAGTCAAGTTCCTCCACCACAAACTCGCTCATCCATGTCTTTATGGACCTTGCTTTGTGCACTGGTGTGCAGTCATGTTGGAACAGGAAGGGGCCATCCCCAAACTGTTCCCACAGACACATCCATAGGATTGTCAGACAGAGAAGCGTGATTTGTCACCACTGGTCTAGAGTCCAGTTACATAGTTAGTCTGGCTGAAAAAAGACAAAAGTCCATCCAGTTAAACCATTAAAAAAAAAAAAAAAAGTTATAATTCTATACCCACAGTTGCTCCAGTGGTGGCGTGCTTTCTTACACCACGACATCCGATGCTTTGTATTGCACTTGGTGATGTAAGGTTTAGATGCAGCTGCTCTATGGAAACCCATTCCATGAAGCTCTCCATACAGTGTTGTGCTAATGTGAAGGCCACACGAAGTTTGGAGGTCTTTAGCTATTGACTCTGCAGACATTTGGTGACTTCTGTGCACTGTGCGCTTCAGCATGTGCTGACTCCGCTCTGTCATGTGACATGGCCTACCACTTGGTGGCTGAGTTGCTGGTGTTCCCAGTTGCTTCCACTTTGTTATAATCCCACTAACAGTTGAGCGTGGAATATTTAGTAGCCAGGAAATGTCACGGATGGACTTATTGCACAGGTGACAACCTATCACGGGACCACGCTTGGAGTCACTGAGCTCCTGAGAGTGACCCACAAATGTTTGTAGAAGCGGTCTGCATTCCTAGGTGATGATTTTATACATCTGTGGCTATGGAGGTGATTGGAACACCTGAATCACATGATTTGGAGGCTGGCCCAATACTTTTGACAGTATAGTGTATATATATCCATACACTTACTCCAATATTTTTAAATGAATGCTAAGGGAGAGGTTAAAAGATGATACTACCAGGTCTGTAAACCTAAGGGCAGCACAGTGGCTAAATGGTTAGCACTTTCGCCTGGCGGTACTAGGGTCGTTGGTTCGAATCCCAGCCGCGGCACCACCTGCCTGGAGTTTGCATGTTCTCCCTGTGCCTGCGTGGGTTTCCTCCGAGTACTCCGGTTTCCTCCCACACTCCAAAGACATGCTGGTAGGTGAAATTGGCTCCTGTCTAAATTGTCCCTAGTATGTGTATGTATGAATGTGAGTTAGGGACCTTAGATTGTACACCCCTTGAGGGTTAGGGACTGATGTGAATGTACAATATATATGTAAAGTGCTGCGTAAATTGACGACGCTATATAAGTACCTGAAAAATAAATAAGGGCTTGTTTACACTTTTGGTTGGGGGGAAGAAAAACTCTGCATTCGAACAGCATTTTTACTTACTCCTCAACTGCTCCCTCTTTAGTTGGGAAGGCAGCGGCCATAGCAGGACTTTATACTACTTGTCCTAGAGGTCCTTCCTCATGCCGCACAACACCCATTCAAGTGAATAGGGAAATGCGCATGCTTGCAGTTGCAGTAGTCTGGCACTTAGAAGTAATCATAGATAGTAACCTCAGCTACGGTAAATATGACATGAAATAGATGCAGTTGTTTTGAATCTGAAACAGACACTTATTTGCTGGGGTAATGTTCCCCCTTCCCACCAGCCTCCAAAAATCACTCAGCATTTTGGCTTGGTAAACTGAACAGATTGCATGTGCTGCAAATGTCTCGTGTACTGCAATTTCCTAAACACCATGTAATCTCCTTGATGTAATCCCCCGAGGATTTCGAGTGGGTGTGTTTAGGATCATTATCCATTTGTAGAAGGCATCCTCTCTTTAAACTTCAGCTTTTTCACAGATGGCATCAAGTTACCATCCAAAATTTGCTGAAATTTTATTGAATCCATTTTTCCTTCTACTCGTGAGATGTTCCCTGTGCCACTGGCTGCAACACAACCCCAAAGCATGATTGATCGAACCCCATGCTTAACAGTTGGATCAGAGGTTCTTTTCATTAAATTCTGTGCCCCTTCTTCTCCAAACGTACCTTTGCTCATTTCCGGCCATAAAAAGTTCAATTTTAAACCTCATCGGTCCACAGAACTTGTTTCCAAAATGCATCAGGCTTGTCTATATGTTAATTTGCAAAGTTCAAAACGATGATTTTTGTGGTGAGCGGTGAGGACGTAGAAGAGGTTTTCTTCTGATGACTCTTCCATGAAGACCATATTTGTACAAGTATCTCTTTATAGTGGAATAGTGTACCACAACTCCAGTGTCTGGCAGATCTTTCTGGAGGGATCGTGCAGTCAAACATGGGTTTTGAATAGTTTTTTTCTCACAATCCTGCGAGCTGTTCTGTCTGATATTTTTCTTGGTCTTCCAGATCTTGCTTTAACACTTCCACTGTTCCTGATGACTGCCATTTCTTAATTACATTCCGAACAGAGGATATTGACATCTGAAAACGCTTTGCTATCTTCTTATAGCCTTCTCCAGCTTTGTGAGCGTCAACTATTTTCAGTTTCAGTTTTCTAGACAACTGCTTAGAAGAAGCCATGGTGCTGATTGTTGGGGCAAGGTCAGATGAGTCTGAGCATTTAAAACCTTTGAGCTTGACATCACCTGGTCTTCCCAGACTATGATTGAGAACAATCCATGACACTGGCAGGTCTCAGCTTGGCAAAAGGGGCAGTGCATGCTATAAATTCTGCAGGGTGCCCAAACTTTTGCAGACGCCATTTTTTTTGTTTTCTGTTATTTTGAAAGTGTAAATGATGGAAATAAAAATGTAACTTTTTGTTGACATATTATAAGAATGTCTAATCTGTAATTTGATGCTTTTTGGAAATTTTTCCATCTTTCCTTGGCTTCTTTATGCACATTAATACAAATTTTTAGCTGGGGTGCCCAAATTTTTCGATCCCCACTGTAGGTGTGATGGTCAGGTCTCCACAAACTTTTGAACATACAGTCAGGTCCGTAAATATTGGGACATGGACACAATTCTACATTTTTGGCTCTATACACCACCACAATGGATTTGAAATGAAACAAACAAGATGTGCTTTAACTGCAGACTGTCAGCTTGAATTTGAGGGTATTTACATCCAAATCAGGAGAACGGTGTAGGAATTACATACAGTTTGCATATGTGCCTCCCACTTGTTAAGGGACCAAAAGTAATGGGACAGAATAATAATCATGAAATCAAACTTTCAACTTTTTAATACTTGGTTGCAAATCAAGCAACACCACAGACATCACACCAGACGCTGGGTTTCATCCCTGGTGATGCTTCTGCCAGGCCTCTACTGCAACTGTCTTCAGTTCCTGCTTGTTCTTGGGGCATTTTCCCTTCAGTTTTGTCTTCAGCAAGTGAAATGCATGCTCAGTCGGATTCAGGTCAGGTGATGGACTTGGCCATTGCATAACATTCCACTTCTTTCCCTTAAAAAAAAAACTCTTTGGTTGCTTTTGCAGTCTGCTTTGGGTCATTGTCCATCTGCACTGTGAAGCGGCGTCCAATGAGTTGTGAAGCATTTGGCTGTTTATGGCATTGCGGAGAGAGTTAGCATCTCGCCACTCCATTAACATGGCACCTAGATGCAGCACCTCCCTCCCTCATTCATGCTTCTTACAGCACCTACCCCGTTGTTCACTATCGCACCTCATCGCCATCAGGTAGCAGCAGGAAGACTTCATGGGCACTTTTAAAACCATACTTTGCCCTCCTCCCCAACTAATCAGGACATTGTACATATTCCTTCGCATGGAAGAGGTGCACAAGTAGGATATGTGTGGACCTTAACGGAAAGCTTACAGGGCTTTCATGGCCACATCAAAGCTCTCGCATCGGTAGTACTACACATCTCTCAGCCTGAACTGAAACAAACTACATGGGCTCATCACATCTAGTTTCAATCACCATGGTCTCGCATAGATGATTTAGAAGACCGTCAGATGGAAAAAAGATCCACCTGAAGGGTCTACCAGTGGCAATAGAACAGGATGATCTACTATCATCTGTTCAGGGTGATTTTTAAAAACTCCTGTGGAACACAGTGACTGCAACAAAAGAAATTGACAGAGTGCACTGTACCTCAGAATATTGCAATCCAAACTTCACTCAACTGAGGGATGTTTTTTGCGCAGTGTGTACTTTTTCACAAAAAAAGAGGAGATGCTTAACATAAAGCCAGAGAGAGAGTGGCATCTTGGGCTTTGAATGGAGCAGTTATCAATTTGTACCATGACCTTTCCAGAAAGACCCTTGGCTAATAATGCTGGGCTCTTCATTAGTTCACATGGGCTCTGAGGTCAATTCAGTTGCAAGAAAAAGTATGTGAACCCTTGGGATTAACGTGGAGTTTTGCATGAATTGGGCATTAAAATGTGCTCTGAACGTCATCAAAGTCCACACCAATAGAAGAACACAAGTCTGCTGAACATAATACTACACAAACATTAGAGATGTTGCCATGGTTTTTAATTGCACATAACATGTTAAACATTCACAGTTGTGGCAGGGAGGAAAAAGTATGTGAACCTTTGGAACTTAATAACTGGTTGACCCTCCTTTTGGCAGCAATAACCTCAACCAAACGTTTCCTGTAGTTTGCAGATCAGAACTGCACAATGATCTGGTGTAATTTTGGGACCACTCCTCTTCACAAAACTGTTTCATTGTAGCAATATCTCCTTGGGATGTCTGGTGTGAATCGCTCTCTTAAGGTCATGCCCACAGCATTTCAACCGGGTTTGAGGTCAGGACACTCTGACTTGGCCACTCCAGAAGGTTGTATTCTGTGCTGTTGCAGCCATTGTTTTGTTGAACTTACTTGTATGCTTTGGGTCATTGTGATCCTGTTTGCATCACCCATCCTCTTGCAGAGCTCTTCAGTTGGCGGACAGATGGTACCGTACGTTTTCCTGCAAAAATGTCTTTATAAACTCTGTAATTAATTTTTCCATCAATGACAACAATCCGTCCAGGCCCTGAGGCAGCAAAGCAGCCCCAAACCATGATGCTCCCACCGCCATGTTTCACCAGTGGGGATGAGGTTTTGATGTTGGTGTGCTGTGCCTTTTTTTCTCCACACATAGTGCTTGTGTGTTCTTCCCAAACAACTCAATCTTGGTTTTCATCTGTCCACAGTATATTTTGCCAGTAGTGCTGTGGAACATCCAGGTGCTCTTTTGCAAATTTCAAATGTGCTGCAATCTTCTTTTTGGACAGCAAATGGCTTCCTCCGTGGTGTCCTCCCATGTACTCCATTCTTGTTTCATGTTTTCCTTATTGTAGATGTGTCAACAAAAATGTTAGCATGTGCCAGAGATTTCTGTAGGTCTTTAGCTGACACTCTGGGATTCTTCTTTACATCATGCAGCATTCTGCGCTGTGCTCTTGCAGTCACTTTTACAGGACGACCACGCCTAGGGAGAGTAGCAACAGTGCTAAACTTTCTCCATTTGTAGACAGTCTGTCTTACTGTGGACACATGAAACCTCAAGGCTTTTTGGAGATACTTTTGTAACCCTTTCCAGCTTCATGCAAGTCAACAATTCTTGATCGTAGGTCTTCTGAGAGCTCTTTTCTGTGAGGCATGGTTGACATCAGACAGTGCTTCTTGAAACCAGTAAACCCAAAACAGGTGTGTGTTTTTTAAGGGCAGGACAGCTGTCAGCAACACATCCAATATCATCACACTGATTGGAATCAAGGTTGGCTCACTCCTGGCTCCAATTAGCTCTGGGAGAAGTAATTAAGCTAGGGCTTCACATACTTTTTCCTCCCTGCACTGTGAATGTTTACATGTTATGTGCAATTAAACCATGGCAGCATCTAATGTTTGTGTAGAATTATGTTCAGCAGACTGTGTTCTTCTATTGTTGTGACTTAGATGATGTTCAGAGCACATTTTTATGCCCAATTCATGCAAAACTCCCCACGTAATCCCAAGGGGTTCACATACTTTTTCTTGCAACTGTATATCTTATGGTTGAGGATTCCTGTTCTGAATCCTGTCCTACAAAGACAATCAGACACACATTCTCCATTACCCAGAATGACTTACGGGATTCAGGAAGGGTCTGAATCCCCCATTGTGGAGCTGGAGCCCTAGACAGATCCCTCTTGCCCTTGTTCACTGAGCTTCCTACCTGGGAAACTCAGGGTACAAGTTGACCATACTACAAGCAATTCTTCGCCTTCTTCTTGAGGTTGCACCTGGAAGAAATTAATGGACTAACCCACTGTCTAGTGACCAGAGTTAGCTATAAAAGAGTTTTTCCTTTCCCTCCTTTCTTCATATCTCTCCTGCCCTTCCACTCCAACCCTACCTTTGCCCCCTTTCCATAGATTCACCTGGACGTATCCAATATTAATGTATAGCCCAAGGCTTTGTATTTCTTCACTTTTTTCCTTATGTCTCTTCCCTCCTTCCTCAAGGGCTCATCCAGGTACTCACACTTTCTAGTCGGTCCATTTGGCCTCCCTGTTATACTCCACCTTGACGAGTATTACATTTGCTTCTCTGAATGTGAGGAGGTTGAATGTTCCCCAGAAGCATTTCTAAGTACTTTAAGGTACTTTTATAGGAGGCACATTAAAAAAAAAGAGTGCACCTCCCATGACATCTAAACACTAGTTGGTATGTTAGTATCGATTCTGCAAGTAAATCTGGAGTGGCCGTCGGTCTACACTCATCATCCCTTCTAGTCTCTGACATATACAAACTTCTAGATGACGAGGGGAGGTTTATGGCTGAGAAATGCAAACTGTAGTCTGTGACATGCCTGCTTCCACAAATTGGGTAGAGAGTGGCCTTGACTTGCCCTCTAACACTACTAGGTGGACCACTGATATATCAATGGCCTGTCAACAAAATGATTTCACTTTATCTGAAGACTTAAATTCTTTAAATGAATCCATTTGCCTATAAACTGCTTGTAAACGTGCTCTAGCTGAAACGTTTGCTGATGTTTGTATGGTAATATGTGTTAGCTTACCACTGTGGGTGTTAAATATGACTAAAGATTCTGTCTTGTCTTTGGGAACCAAAGATTTCTAGCGGGGTGAGTGTGTTGCCAGATGCAGGCTACTAATAAATGAAGAGGAGCTCATTGCCAAAAAGAAATCATAGACTGCCTACCTTTCCCCTTATTCTTCAGAATAAGGCTGCTACACCACCTTTGCAGATAGAAGAGGATCATCCTTCTGGGTAAACAGCAGGATCTTGGGACCAGTAGTCTCTTTAACCCCTTGCCTACCGGGCACTTATACCCCCTTATTTACCAGGCCAATTTTCAGCTTTCAGCGCTGCCGCACTTTGATTGACAATTGCGCGGTCATGCAACATACATTGTACCCATATGAAATTTTGATCATTTTTTTCTCACAAATAGAGCTTTCTTTTGGTGGTATTTAATCGCCACTGGGCGCTTTACTTTTTTTGCGCTATAAATAAAAAAAAGTGCAAAAAATTTGAAAAAAAAAAAAAGTTTCTTTGTTTCTATTATAAAATTTTTCAAACAGGTAATTTTTCTCCTTCACTGATGTGCGTTGATGAGGCAGCACTGATGGGCACCGATAGGCGGCACTGATGGGCACTGATAGGCAGCACTAAAGGGCACTGATAGGCAGTACTAATGAGGTGGCACGGATAGGCGGCACTGATAGACAGCACTAATGAGGTGTCACGGATAGGTGGCACTAATATGCAGCACTGATAGGCGGCACTGATAGGTGACACTGATGATGGGTACTGATAGACGGCACTGACTGGCATCACTGCCCGGGCACTGACTGGCGGCACTGACTGGCACAACCGCTGGGCACTGACTGGTGGCACTGACTGGCAGCACTGCTGGGCTGCACTGGTGGGTGGCACTGGTGGACAGCACTGGTGGACAGCACTGGTGGGTGGGCACAGGTGGGTGGCACTGCTGGGCACAGGTGTGTGACACTGCAGAGTGGCACAGGTGGGTACACTGCTGGGCACAGGTGGGTGATCTGCTGGGCACAGGTAGGCGGAGCTAGTGGGCGCACTGCTGGGCACAGGTGGGTGGAACTTGCGGGTGGCACTGCTGGGCACCGATCATCAGGGCACTGATCATCAGTGCCCTGATGATCGGTGCCGATCCCCGCTCTGACAACTGCCGGTTCTCGGCAGTACTTTCCTCACGATCTGACAGCGTGAGGAAAGTGCAGCCGAGAACCGGCACTTGCATTTCCCTCTGATCAGCGTGTCATTGGACACCGCTGATCACGTGGTAAAAGGCCGCTGTGATTGGCCTTTTACCACATCACGTGATCAGCTGTGTCCGTAGGACACAGCGATCATGGAGATCGCCGGTGCGCGCCCCAGAGCGCGTTCTGGGAGGACGTCATATAACGTCCACTCAGAACTGGCCGGCCGCAGTGCAGCCGTCGTTCGGCTATCTGCGGTCGGCAGCTAGTTAAACTCTGTCCCCAGCTACATCTCCAACCTGGTCTCAAAATATCAACCAAACTGCTCTCTTCGATCCTCCCAAGACCTTCTGCTCTATAGTTCCCATGTCACCTCCTCCCATGCTTGCCTCCAGGACTTCTCCCAAGCTTCTCCCATCCTATGGAACTCCCTACCCCAATCTGTCTGGCTGTCTCCTAATCAATCCACCATTAGACGATCCCGGAAAACCTTTCTCTTTAAAGAAGTCTATCCTACTTCTACCTAATAAACCACCATTTATTACTTCCATCAGCTCATCCCCCCCACAGCTATAACCTTTTGTATCACTCAACCCTTCCTCCTAGATTGTACTCTGTGTCCTCTTGTACCAAAATTGTATTGTGACTGTAATGTCTGCTTTCATTTTGTAAAGCGCTGTGCAAACTGTTTGGCGCTATATAAATCCTGTATAATAATAATAGTCCTGAACTAACACTCACTAAATCCTAGGTTTTATTTTGGAACTACAAATCCCTGCGAGCCGATCAACTAGGGATTCTGGAAAAGTGTATAAAATTCTGCTCACAGCTGCTTCAGAGGTCTAGCCAGTAACCAGCAACAGACCCTCTACTCATTAGCTATAGCTTCAGAGGTTCAGCGATATGTCCACATCGTCCCAGTGAGAGCTTCTCACTGCTTCCAGCGATCCAGAAAAACTAGAGACACTTTGTATCATCGCTACCTGCTGTTCCGGCTGTCCCGAAACTTCAGCAGCCCTCTGTGAAACTGCTGCCTCATCTTGCTGTGAAGCCAAAGCCTGCTTAATTCCTCTTTACAGCACCAGACACCTTCTTCTAATCGGGATTGGTGAAAGGACAGCTGCCCAGTTTTTGCTCTTGTCTGTTCCCACAAGGACACCGCTAGCAGATATATATATATATATATATATATATATATTATTATTATTATACAGTATTTATATAGCGCCAAAGGGTATGCTCAGCACTGTACAGTAGCAAAGGGGACAGAACATGAGAACAAGACAGTAACAAAACAGTACATGAGGGGTTCGAGGGCCATATATATATATAATATAATATATATATAATATATATATATATATATATATATATATATATATATACACACACACATATATATAAATAATATACATACACTATATTGCCAAAAGTATTGGGCCCCCCTCCAAATCATTGGATTCAGGTATTCCAATCCCCTCCATGGTCACAGGTGTATAAAATCATCACCTGGACATGCAGACTGCTTTTGTCCCTGAGTGCACCTCATGTATTATGGAGAGATGGATTTGAATGGAGAGATATAATATGAGATCTCTGGCTGCAGAGTATTGCTTCTGGTAGCGATATGCTGTCTCTATGCTGACTGCCATTATTGATCATCAGGATTTGATTATTTATTACATCTAATACCTGGATATCGTTTCACCCACCGCTCCTAGAGCACAAGTGCTATTGCTGGTCTATAATTTGATCAGCATTTAGCTCTGGTGAGTTTATTTAATTCATTTGGTGGTGGATTATTCAGTTCACAAAGGATTTTTTGATTGATTTTTTTTGGACAGATTTAATATGGACACTTATTTATTTGGTGATATATATATTTAGCGCATGCCTATTTGATATATTGTTGATTTTGCCAAATTTATTATATATAATTTTTGGTGGGGTGTTGCTGCTATATACACAATTTATTTGATATACATATTTTTTATTGGCGCTTTTTCTATTTTGATTTTTTTGAGTTTGGGCAAGGACACAGGGGCCCCATGATCCCCTATTGCCCGGGGGCCCCATGAGTTGTCAGTCCGCCCCTGGGTAGAATTAATGCGATCCCTATGACTTATCTCCCAAAACTATTATATGTGTTTCGGGTTTTACCGATCCCTGTGCCTTTGCATATCTTACGCATTCATCCACCGAAGCTTCTGTCTTTCATCTGGGGCTCCTCACCACCTAGAATTAATAAAAGAATTTTATTTGCCCGTAGGAACGAAGGTGGATTGTCTGTCCCGAATCTTCATGCATACTATTTAGCGGCGAATATAGCTCCACTACTGTAGCAGGATCATTTCCCCTCTGTCTTGAAATGTTGTCTTCTTGGGCTCATCTTCCGCTTTCGTGGTTTGGTAGAATCAGGGGGCGGACTGACCATTTGGAAACTCGGGCACTGCCCGAGGGCCTGGGGTCAGTAGGGGGCCCCATGAGATGCCCCTGGTACCTTTTTCATAGGCTTTTTTGAGTTTGGGCAAGGACACAGGGCCCCATGATCCCTTATTGCCCGGGGGCCCCATGAGTTGTCAGTCCACCCCTGGTAGTATCTGCATAGTGTCGGGACAAACACCACTTTGCAGAACCAATGACATGACACCAGGGATCTTTGTCTGTGAGGTTGGCACTATGACCACTGCTGGAAGGGGCATTTTCTCACTGACCCTTGATGAGTTGGTTTTACCAGGGGTTGACCGAGACCTTGAATTCATGTCAAGGATAAAAAGGTTGAGAATCATTTTGCTGATGAAGGACCTTTTGCGTAACGTTTCCTCTGCATTAATTTGTGTGGCTGTTTTAATACCAACGATGGAGAGAGCAGACTAGAACATTTCTCAATATCTTGTTCTGAATTACACCAGGCCAGAGTTCACATTCGTGTGTCATGTCCTTGTTCATGGATTATTCTGCAGAGCACACTGACCCAGGAGCCCTATTAATACAAATACTGGGAAGTTGCTGCAATCACGACGACGAGAAAAAAGCAGCAATCCATATTCACACATACAAAAATAGAACCGACGCATAGGCTTAGTACTGATACTGCTGTAACCTTTTCTCTTTCCAGTAACTTATCAAGACTCTGCTGCTCTGTTGTTACCACTAGGGGTGGACTGACAACTCGGAGCCGAGGAACGGACAGGCAGGCCTAACAATGTAACGCACTGGCTGACGACAACCACCACCCACAGACCGAAGTCCCTCAGGGCGCGGAGTCTAAGTCCCAGGCTGCCCTTCACCAGGGCCCCTGATGGTGGGGATGGACTTGACGCAGCCAGGAACCAGGTCGTGGCCCCCGAGACACCTCAGCTGCGGTAATGGCCACCGCCAATGGCGTGTAGCTGGTGGAAGAGACAAAAGAGTAGTCAGACAGGCCGGGGTCAACAACAACAGGACAAAACAGTACAGGACAGCAGACGAGAATCACAGGTCACGAGCCGGGTTCAGCAACAGAGGGTCAGATCAAAGGAGAATACAAAGAATAGTCAAGTCACAAGCCGAATCAGATACCAGGAGAGTCACGAGAGTCAGAACAGAGTAATAGTAACACAAAGACACAAAGACACAAGTGCAAAGAGCATGTGCGGGCCACAGGCTTATATGTCATCAGCCACGCCCCTCTGGGGGGTGGACCTCAGAGACCTGAAGGCATAAAAAGGATTCCCACCATGCACAGCAGAATCCAAGATGGACGCCAGCACATGGAGTAACATAACCTCAGGGAAAAGGTAGGACCTTGACAGTACCTCCTCCTCAAGGGCCCCCCCCCTCCGCGGCTCAACAAAAGGTTTCTGAGGAAAGCGGGTATGAAAAGCGCGGAGGAGGGCAGGAGCATGGACATCCGCGGAAGGAACCCAGGAACGCTCCTCAGGACCATAACCGCGCCAATGAACCAGGAACTGTAATCGACCGCGCACCAATCGAGAGTCCAGGATCCGGCTCACCTCATACTCCTCATGACCGTCAACCCGGACAGGACGGGGCCGAGGCAGAGAGGTAGTAAAGCGATTGCAGATCAGAGGTTTCAACAGGGAAACATGAAAGATATTGGAGATCCGCATCCCAGACGGAAGGGCAAGGGCATAGGCCACCGGATTCACTTTGCGGAGAATGCGGAAAGGACCGACAAAACGGGGAGCTAGTTTGGGTGTGGGCACCCGAAGATTGAGGTTGCGAGTAGACAACCACACCCGATCGCCGACCTGGTATGAAGGAGCGGGCAACCGTCTGCGATCAGCCTGGAACTTCTGGCGCTGAGCTGAGTCCCTCAAGGCCCTCTGGATCTGCCCCCATGAAGAACGCAGGGCAGCAAGATGGTTTCTCCACAGCCGGAATGTCCTGTGGTGAGAACCTCTCAGGTAATACCGCGGGTTGGAACCCATAGTTGGCCATGAAGGGCGACATCCCGGAGGAGGAGTTGACCGCCGAGTTCCTGGCAAACTCTGCCCAAGGCAGGAGATCGGCCCAATCGTCCTGATGGTCTGAAATATAACACCGAAGGAATTGTTCTAAGGCCTGATTGGAACGCTCCGCAGCCCCATTGGACTGCGGGTGGTAGGCTGAGGAAAAGGAGAGACTAATACCCAACTGGGAGCAGAAGGCGCGCCAGAATCTGGACACGAACTGACTCCCGCGGTCCGAGACAATCACCTTAGGCAACCCATGCAGGCGAAAAATCTCCCTGGAAAAGACCGTGGCCAGTTCTTGCGCTGTTGGTAATTTCCTGAGTGGAATGCAATGGCACATCTTGGAAAACCGATCGACGATCATGAGGATGACCGTATGACCCCGAGACACCGGGAGGTCTACAATAAAGTCCATACCTAGGTGTGACCAAGGACGCTCCCCATTGGGAATGGGTTGCAGAAGACCCAAAGGGAGATGCCGTGGAGACTTATTCTGGGCACAGATCGAACATGCCGCTACATAAGAGGCAATGTCGGCACGGAGGGTTGGCCACCAGAATAAGCGAGAGACGACCCAACACAGCTGGTTCTTCCCCGGATGCCCGGCAGTTTTGGCGTTATGGTAGGTACGCAGCAGGCGGGTGCGCAATCCCTCGGGTACAAAACATCTACCCTCCGGCTTCCCGGGGGGAGCATCAGATTGAGCCGCCAAAATCTGCTCCCCAAGAGGAGAGGTCAGACTGGTGCGAATGGCAGCCAGGATCTGATCTGGAGGAATAACTGAGATTGGCTCAGAGTCTTCCCTGGACAACTCAGAGTATTGCCGTGATAACGCATCAGCCCTGACATTCTTGGAACCAGGCAAATATGAAACCACATAGTTGAAGCGTGACAAGAACAGAGCCCATCTGGCCTGGCGGGGTGTCAATCTTTTGGCCTCCGAAAGATAAGTCAGGTTCTTATGATCGGTAAGAATGAGGACGGAACCGCGGAGCCCTCGAGCAGGTGCCTCCATTCCTTGAGAGCCAGAATGATTGCCAACAACTCCTATCTCCAATCTGGTAGTTGCACTCTGCAGAGGAAAGCTTCCTGGAGTAGAACCCACAGGGAAGTAGGGGTCCATCGGCGACCGACGTTGAGACAGGAGAGCGCCTACTCCCGTCTCGGATGCATCAACCTCAAGGACGAAGGGCAATCCAGGATTGGGATGAGACAGTATCGGAGCCGACGCGAAGGCGGATTTCAGAGCCTCGAACGCTACGATGGCCTCGGGTGGCCACTCGTGAGGATTACTGCCCTTCTTGGTTAGGTCTGAGAGAGGCTTTGCCAGCGTGGAGAAGTTCCGGATGAACTTCCGATAGTAGTTGGCAAAACCCAAAAAGCGCTGAATGGGCCGAAGACCATTGGGACGAGGCCACTGCAGAACCGCCGAAACCTTCTGAGGGTCCATGGAGAATCCCTCCGCAGAAATGATGTAGCCTAAAAAGGCAACTTGGGATCGATGGAATTCGCACTTCTCAAGTTTACAAAAAAGTTCGTTCTCACGTAATCGTTGCAGCACCTGCTTGACATCCTGGATATGGGACTCCATGGAGGCAGAGTAAACCAGGATGTCATCCAAGTAAACTACCACGCACTGCTGCAACAAGTCACGAAGGACATCATTTATGAATTCCTGAAAAACTGCGGGCGCGTTACACAACCCGAAGGGCATCACCAGGTATTCGTAGTGACCGGTTCTGGTGTTAAACGCGGTCTTCCACTCATCCCCCTGTTTGATCCGTACGAGGTTGTACGCCGCCCTAAGGTCAAGTTTGGTAAAGACTGTTGCCCCCTTAAGGCGGTCGAACAACTCAGTAATCAAGGGAATCGGGTAGGCATTCTTAGTGGTGATTCGATTAAGACCCCTATAATCAATGCAAGGCCTCAATTCACCACCCTTCTTCTTTACAAAGAAAAAGCCCGCTCCTGCTGGGGAAGTAGACTTACGAATGTGCCCCCGGGAAAGCGCATCCGCAACGTACTCCTCCATGGCCTTATTCTCCGCAACCGAGAGAGGATACACCCTGCCACGCGGAGGAGTGGCACCGGGTTGCAAGGATATGGCGCAGTCGTAAGGACGATGAGCAGGTAAGGCACCAGCGCGTACCTTATCAAACACGTCCTGGTACTCCCCATAATCAGAGGGCAACGCAGAGTCCGAGGAGGCACACAACACCTTAACCGGCCCACGGATGCACCCGGCCCCACACTGTGGAGACCACGAGAGAATCTCGGCTGTTTGCCAATTGAAGGTTGGATTGTGCATCTGGAGCCAGGGATACCCCAAAACCACCGAATAGTGCGGAGAAGAAATCACCTGGAAACAGGCCAACTCCCTGTGAACAGCCCCAATAGCTACTTCCACTGGCACAGTCTCGTGGGTAACCTGCGGTGGTTGCAGGGGCCTGCCATCTATCGCCTCGAGAACCAATGGGGTAACTCGAGCCTGCAGGGGAATGGAGTGCTGGGCAGCAAACGAGCTGTCCATAAACAACCCGCCGGCCCCAGAATCTACCAACGCCTGGGCCGTCACCGAGCCCTCCGCCCAAGAGAGGACAACGGTGATCAGTGGCTTATCTCTGCGGAACGCCGGGGACGAGGAGACTCCACCCAAGATCTGTCCCCGACAGGATCTCAGGTGCGAGCGTTTCCCGGACGGACCGGACAGGACTGCCGAAAGTGCCCACCAAGACCACAGTACAGGCAGCGACCCTCCCGACGCCGAGCGGCCCGCTCTCCCTCGGAAAGGCGAGCAAACCCCAGCTGCATGGGCTCACCACCAGACAATCTATCCCCAGGAGGCGTGGGAGGAGAGGGAGGAACGGGTGGGACAGAAAACGCAGGTGCCAGTCGATTGGAAGGCCTCCGCAGGCGTTCCTTGAGTGAAGGCCTCTCCCTGAGCCTGGTGTCAATCAGGATCAGGAAAGAGATGAGCTCCTCCAACACCACAGGCAGTTCCTTAGCTGCAATCTCGTCCTTCAGTGTGTCAGAAAGACCATGGGAAAACGCAGCCACCAGAGCCTCATTGTTCCAACCGACCTCTGCCGCCAGGGTACGAAACTCTATGGCGTACTCGGCCACGGTCCGTGAACCCTGATGCATGGTCATGAGCAGCTTGGCCGCCGAGGCGGAACGAGCCGGTACGTCGAATACCCTACGGAAGGCATCGACAAAACCGGAAAAATCTTGAATCACCGGGTCGTTCCTCTCCCATAAGGGATTTGCCCAGGCCAAGGCCTTGTCTGAGAGTAGTGAAATTAGGAACCCAACCTTTGACCTCTCAGACGGGAAAGGCGTGGGGTATTAATTCAAAATAAATACCCACCTGGTTGAGGAACCCACGACACTGACTCGGCTCACCCCCAAAGCGCTGTGGAAGAGGGGCAGAGCCAGTCATACCTCTGGGTGCCGCTGATGCAGCCGCCGAGGTGGTGGACGCAATAGGCGGAGAAGCAGCGGGAGAGACCACCGGAGTGACTACCGGCCTAATAGCACCAGGAGCAAGGTGTGCAGTGCGTGCAAGCAGAGTTTGCAACGCCTGAGCGAACTGATCCAACAGGTGATCCTGTTGATCGATCGAGTCTGGCGACTAGCGTTGGGAGCGAAGGCGTGCCTGCACCGTCAGGGTTCATGGCACTTGTGTAATGTCAGGGCAGGAGCCGAGGAACGGACAGGCAGGCCTAACAATGTAACGCACTGGCTGACGACAACCACCACCCACAGACCGAAGTCCCTCAGGGCGCGGAGTCTAAGTCCCAGGCTGCCCTTCACCAGGGCCCCTGATGGTGGGGATGGACTTGACGCAGCCAGGAACCAGGTCGCGGCCCCCGAGACACCTCAGCTGCGGTAATGGCCGCCGCCAATGGCGTGTAGCTGGTGGAAGAGACAAAAGAGTAGTCAGACAGGCCGGGGTCAACAACAACAGGACAAAACAGTACAGGACAGCAGACGAGAATCACAGGTCACGAGCCGGGTTCAGCAACAGAGGGTCAGATCAAAGGAGAATACAAAGAATAGTCAAGTCACAAGCCGAATCAGAATACCAGGAGAGTCACGAGAGTCAGAACAGAGTAATAGTAACACAAAGACACAAGACACAAGTGCAAAGAGCATGTGCGGGCCACAGGCTTATATGTCATCAGCCACGCCCCTCTGGGGGGTGGACCTCAGAGACC
>CATNWA010003126.1:0-14344 GCA_951230385.1 Staurois parvus
TGATGGGGTCATCTGGTGTCAGCCTTCCGGTGATGGGGTCAGTCTGTGGCAGCCTCGACATCGTGATGGGTCAGTCTGGTGTCAGCCCGTAAGCCAGCCGCCTCGTGATGGAGTCGATCCCTGGTGTCAGCCTCGCCTCATGATGGGGGTCAGTCTGGTGTCAGCCTCGCCTCGTGATGGTGTCAGTCTGGTGTCACCGCACTCGCCTCGTGATGGGGTCAGTCTGGTGTCAGCCTCAGCCTCGTGATGGTGTCAGTCTAGGTCCAGCCTCGCCTAGTGATGGGGTCAGAGCCTGTGTGCAGCCCCTCAATCGTGATGGGGTCAGTCTGGGTGTCAGCGACGCCTCGTGATGGGTCAGTCTGGTGTCAGCCTCGCCATCGTGATGGGTCATCTGGTGTCAGCCTCGCCTCGCTGATGGGGTCCAGTCTGGTGTCAGCCTCAGCCTCGTGATGGGTCAGTCTGGTGTCAGCCTCACATCATGATGGTGTCAGTCTGTGTGTCAGCCTCGCCTCGTGATGGGGTCAGTCTGGTGTCAGCCTCGCCTCGTGATGGGGGGTCAGTCTGGTGTCAGCCTCACATCGTGATGGTGTCAGTCCCTGGTGTCAGCCTCGCCTCGTGAGATGGGTCAGTCTGAGTGTCAGCTCACACTGGCTGACTCGTGATGGGGTCAGTCTGGTGTCAGCGTCGCCTCGTGATGGGTCAGTCTGGTGTCAGCCTCATCATCGCCTCGTGATGGTGTCAGTCTGGTGTCAGCCTCGTCCTCGTGATGGGGTCAGTCTGGTGTCAGCCTCTGCCATGTGTCATCAGTCTGGTGTCAGCCTCCCTCGTGATGGGGTCAGTCTGGTGTCAGCCTCCGCCTCATGATGGTGTCAGTCTGGTGTCAGCCTCATCCTTGATGGGGTCAGTCTGGCAGAACCACTCGCCTCGTGATGGGTCAGTCTGGTGTCAGCCTCACTCGTCTATTGATGGGTCATCTGGTGTCAGCCTCGCCTCGTGATGGGGTCACCAGTCTGGTGTCAGCCTCTCGCCTCGTGATGGTGTCAGTCTGGTGTCAGCCTCCCCTCTCATGATGGGTCAGTCTGGTGTCAGCCTCGCCTCGTGATGGCTGGGTCAGTCTGGAGGTGTCGAAGCCTCGCCTCGTGATGGGGTCAGTCTGGTGTCAGCCTCGCCTCAGTGATGGGGTCAGTCTGGTGTCAGCCTCCTCGCCTCGTGATGGGGTCAGTCTGGTGTCAGTCTCGCCTCGTGATGGGGGTCAGTCTGGTGTCAGCCTCGCCTCGTGATGGGGTCAGTCTGGTGTCAGCCTCGCCTCGTGATGGGGTCAGTCTGGTGTCAGCCTCGCCTCGTGATGGTGTCAGTCTGGTGTCAGCCTCGCCTCGTGATGGGGTCAGTCTGGTGTCAGCCTCGCCTCGTGATGGGTCCAGTCTGGTGTCAGCCTCCTCGCCTCGTGATGGGGTCAGTCTGGTGTCAGCCTCGCCTCGTGATGGGTCAGTCTGGTGTCAGCCTCGCCTAGTGATGGGGTCAGTCAGGTGTGTCAGCCTCGCCTCCTCGTGATGGTCAGTCTGGTGTCAGCCTCACTCATGATGATGGGTCAGTCTGGTGTCAGCCTCGCCTCGTGATGGTGTCAGTCTGGTGTCAGCCTCGCCTCGTGATGGGGTCAGTCTGGTGTCAGCCTCGCCTCGTGATGGGTCAGTCTGGTGTCAGCCTCGCCTCGTGATGGGGTCAGTCTGGTGTCAGCCTCGCCCTCGTGATGGGGTCAGTCTGGTGTCAGCCTCGCCTCGTGATGGGGTCAGTCTGGTGTCAGCCTCGCCTCGTGATGGGGGTCAGTCTGGTGTCAGCCTCGCCTCGTGATGGGTCAGTCCTGGTGTCAGCCTCGCCTCGTGATGGGGTCAGTCTGGTGTCAGCCTCGCCTCGTGATGGGGTCAGTCTGGTGTCAGCCTCGCCTCGTGATGGGGTCAGTCTGGTGTCAGCCTCGCCTCGTGATGGGGTCAGTCTGGTGTCAGCCTCGCCTCGTGATGGGTCAGTCTGGTGTCAGCCTCGCCTCGTGATGGGGTCAGTCTGGTGTCAGCCTCGCCTCGTGATGGGTGTCAGTCTGGTGTCAGCCTCGCCCTCGTGATGGGGTCAGTCTGGTGTCAGCCTCGCCTCGTGATGGGTCAGTCTGGTGTCAGCCTCGCCTCATGATGTGATGGGGTCGTCTGGTGTCAGCCTCGCCATCGTGATGGGGTCAGTCTGGGTCAGCCTCGCCTCGTGATGGGTCAGTCTGGTGTCAGCCTCGCCTCGTGATGGGGTCAGTCTGGTGTCAGCCTCCTCCCTCGTGATGGGTCAGTCTGGTGTCAGCCTCGCCTCGTGATGGGGTCAGTCTGGTGTCAGCCTCGCCTCGTGATGGGGTCAGTCTGGTGTCAGTCTCGCTCGTGATGGGGTCAGTCTGGTGTCAGCCTCGCCTCGTGATGGGTCAGTCTGGTGTCAGCCTCACGCCCTCGTGATGGTGTCAGTCTGGTGTCAGCCTCGCCTCGTGATGGGTCAGTCTGGTGTCAGCCCTCGCCTCGTGATGGGGTCAGTCTGGTGTCAGCCTCGCCTCATGATGGGTCAGTCTGGTGTCAGCCTCGCCTCGTGATGGGTCAGTCTGGTGTCAGCCTCGCCTCGTGATGGGTCAGTCTGGTGTCAGCCTCGCCTCGTGATGGGTCAGTCTGGTGTCAGCCTCGCCTCGTGATGATGGGGTCAGTTCTGGTGTCAGCAGCCTCGCCCTCGTGATCGGGGTCAGTCTGTGTGTCAGCCTCGCCTCGTGATGGGGTCAGTCTGGTGTCAGCCTCGCCTCGTGATGGGGTCAGTCTGGTGTCAGCCTCGCCTCGTGATGGGGTCAGTCAGTCTGGTGTCAGCCTCGCCTCGTGATGGGGTCAGTCTGTGTCAGCCTCGCCTCGTGATGGGGTCAGTCTGGTGTCAGCCTCGCCTCGTGATGGGGTCAGTCTGGTGTCAGCCTCACATCATCATGTGTCAGTCTGGTGTCTCCCTCGTGATGTGTCAGTCTGGTGTCAGCCTCGCCTCGTGATGGGGTCAGTCTGGTGTCAGCCTCGCCTCGTGATGGGTCAGTCTGGTCTGTGTCAGCCTCGCCTCGTGATGGTGTCAGTCTGGTGTCAGCCTCAGCCTCATGATGGTGTCAGTCTGGTGTCAGCCTCACATCGTGATGGGTCAGTCTGGTGTCAGCCTCCGCCTCGTGATGGTGTCAGTCTGGTGTCAGCCTCGCCTCGTGATGGGGTCAGTCTGGGTCAGCCTCGCCTCGTGATGGGGTCAGTCTGTGTCAGCCTCGCCTCGTGATGGTGTCAGTCTGGTGTCAGCCCTCGCCTCGTGATGGGGTCAGTCTGGTGTCAGCCTCGCCAAGTGATGGGTCAGTCTGGTGTCAGCCTCAGCCTCGTGATGGGGTCAGTCTGGTGTCAGCCTCGCCCTGTGTGATGGGTCAGTCTGGTGTCACCTCGCCTGGCCTCGTGATGGTCAGTCTGGTGTCAGCCTCGCCTCGTGATGGGGTCAGTCTGGTGTCAGCTCTCACATCAAGGTGTCATGGGGTCAGTCTCCTGTGTGGTCAGGTCTGTCGCCCTCCATCGTGATGGGGTCAGTCTGGTGTCAGCCTCGCCTCGTGATGGGTCAGTCTGGTGTCAGCCTCCCTCGCCTCGTGGATGGGGTCAGTCTGGTGTCAGCCTCGCCTCGTGTGATGGGGTCAGTCTGGTGTCAGCCTCGCCTCGTGAGGGGTCAGTCTGGTGTCAGCCTCGCCTCGTGATGGGGTCAGTCTGGTGTCAGCCTCAGCCTCGTGATGGGGTCAGTCTTGGTGTCAGCCTCGCCTCGTGATGTCATCTGGTGTCAGTCCAGCCTCGTATGGTGTCAGTCTGGTGTCAGCCTCAGTGATGGGGTCAGTCTGGTGTCAGCCGCCTCGCCTCGTGATGGGGTCAGTCTGGGTGTCAGCTCTCGCCTCGTGATGGGGTCAGTCTGGTGTCAGCTCGCCTCGTGATGGGTCAGTCTGGGTGTCAGTCTCAGTCAGTCTGGGTCAGCCTCGCCTCGTGATGGTGTCAGTCTGTGTCAGCCTCGTCATGGGGGTCAGTCTGGTGTCAGCCTCGCCTCGTGATGGGGTCAGTCTGGTGTCAGCCTCGCCTCGTGATGGGTCAGTCTGGTGTCAGCCTCGCCTCGTGATGGGTCAGTCTGGTGTCAGCCTCGCCTCGTGATGGGGTCAGTCTGTGTGTCAGTCTCGCCTCGTGATGGGGTCAGTCTGGTGTCAGTCCTCGCCTCGTGATGGGGTCAGTCTGGTGTCAGCCTCGCCTCGTGATGGGGGTCAGTCTGGTGTCAGCCTCGCCTCGTGATGGGGTCAGTCTGGGTGTCAGCCTCGCCTCGTGATGGGGTCAGTCTGGTGTCAGCCTCAGCCTCGTGATGGGGTCAGTGATGGGGTCAGCCTCGCCCTCGTGATGGGGTCATCTGGTGTCAGCCTCGCCTCGTGGATGGGGTCAGTCTGGTGTCAGCCTCGCCTCGTGATGGGGTCAGTCTGGTGTCAGCCTCGCCTCGTGATGGGGTCAGTCTGGTGTCAGCCTCGCCTCGTGTGGGTCAGTCTGGTGTCAGCCTCGCCATCGTGATGGTGTCAGTCTGGTGTCAGCCCTCGCCTCGTGATGGGTCAGTCTGGTGTCAGCCTCGCCTCGTGATGGGGTCAGTCTGGTGTCAGCCTCGCCTCGTGATGGGGTCAGTCTGGTGTCAGCCTCGCCTCGTGATGGGGTCAGTCTGGTGTCAGCCTCGCCTCGTGATGGGGTCAGTCTGGTGTCAGCCCTCGCCTCGTGATGGGGTCAGTCTGGTGTGTCAGCCCTCGCCTCGTGATGGGGTCAGTCTGGTGTCAGCCTCACCTCGTGATGGGTCAGTCTGGTGTCAGCCTCGCCTCGTGATGGGGTCAGTCTGGTGTCAGCCTCGCCTCGTGATGGGGTCAGTCTGGTGTCAGCCTCGCCTCGTGATGGGGTCAAGTCTGGTGTCAGCCTCCTCGCCTCGTGATGGGGTCAGTCTGGTGTCAGCCTCGCCTCGTGATGGGTCAGTCTGGTGTCAGCCTCGCCTCGTGATGGGGTCAGTCTGGTGTCAGCCTCGCCTCGTGATGGGGTCAGTCTGGTGTCAGCCTCGCCTCGTGATGGGTCAGTCTGGTGTCAGCCTCGCCTCGTGATGGGGTCAGTCTGGTGTCAGCCTCGCCTCGTGATGGGGTCAGTCTGTGTCAGCCTCGCCTCGTGATGGGGTCAGTCTGGTGTCAGCCTCGCCTCGTGATGGGGTCAGTCTGGTGTCAGCCTCGCCTCGTGATGGGGTCAGTCTGGTGTCAGCCTCGCCTCGTGATGGGGTCAGTCTGGTGTCAGCCTCGCCTCGTGATGGGGTCAGTCTGGTGTCAGCCTCGCCTCGTGATGGGTCAGTCTGGTGTCAGCCTCGCCTCGTGATGGGGTCAGTCTGGTGTCAGCCTCGCCTCGTGATGGGGTCAGTCTGGTGTCAGCCTCGCCTCGTGATGGTGGTCAGTCTGGTGTCAGCCTCGCCTCGTCGTGATGGGGTCAGTCTGGTGTCAGCCTCGCCTCGTGATGATGTCATGTGTCAGTCAGTCTGTGTGTCAGTCTGGTGTCTCGCCTCGTGATGGGGTCAGTCTGGTGTCAGCCTCGCCTCGTGATGGGTCAGTCTGGTGTCAGCCTCATGATGGGGTCAGTCTGGTGTCAGCCTCGCCTCGTGATGGGTCAGTCTGGGGTCAGTCAGGCCTCGTGATGGGTCAGTCTGGTGTCAGCCTCCCTCGTGATGGGGTCAGTCTGGTGTCAGCCCTCGCCTCGTGATGGGTGGGTCAGTCTGGTGTCAGCCTCGCCTCGTGATGGGGTCAGTCTGGTGTCAGCCTCGCCTCGTGATGGGGTCAGTCTGGTGTCAGCCTCGCCTCAGCCCTCAGCCTCTGATGGGGTCAGTCTGGTGTCAGCCTCGCCTCGCCTCGTGATGGGTCAGTCTGGTGTCAGCCTCGCCTCGTGATGGGGTCAGTCTGGTGTCAGCCTCACCTCGTGATGGGGTCAGTCTGGTGTCAGCCTCTCGCCTCGTGATGGGTCAGTCAGTCTGGGTCAGCCTCGCCTCGTGATGGGGTCAGTCTGGTGTCAGCCCTCGCCTCGTGATGATGGGGGTCAGTCTGGTGTCAGCCTCGCCTCGTGATGGGGTCAGTCTGGTGTCAGCCTCGCCCATCGTGATGGGTCAGTCTGGTGTCAGCCTCGCCTCGTGATGGGTCAGTCTGGTGTCAGCCTCGCCTCGTGATGGGGTCAGTCTGGTGTCAGCCTCGCCTCGTGATGGGGTCAGTCTGGTGTCAGTCAGCCTCACATCATGATGGGGTCAGTCTGGTGTCAGCCTCTCGCCTCGTGATGGTGTCAGTCTGGTGTCAGCCTCGCCTCGTGATGGGGTCAGTCTGGTGTCAGCCTCACCTCGTGATGGTGTCAGTCTGGTGTCAGCCTCGCCTCGTGATGGGGTCAGTCTGGTGTCAGCCTCGCCTCGTGATGATGGGGTCAGTCTGGTGTCAGCCTCGCCTGATGATGGGGTCAGTCTGGTGTCAGCCTCGCCTCGTGATGGGGTCAGTCTGGTGTCAGCCTCGCCTCGTGATGGGGTCAGTCTGGTGTCAGCCTCGCCTCGTGATGGGTCAGTCTGGTGTCAGCCTCGCCTCGTGATGGGGTCAGTCTGGTGTCAGCCTCGCCTCGTGATGGTGTCAGTCTGGTGTCAGCCTCGCCTCGTGATGGGTCAGTCTGGTGTCAGCCTCGCCTCGTGATGGGGTCAGTCTGTGTCAGCCTCGCCTCGTGATGGGGTCAGTCTGGTGTCAGCCTCGCCTCGTGATGGGGTCAGTCTGGTGTCAGCCTCGCCTCGTGATGGGGTCAGTCTGGTGTCAGCCTCGCCTCGTGATGGGGTCAGTCTGGTGTCAGCCTCGCCTCGTGATGGGGTCAGTCTGGTGTCAGCCTCGCCTCGTGATGGGGTCAGTCTGGTGTCAGCCTCTCCATCTCGTGATGGGGTCAGTCTGGTGTCAGCCTCGCCTCGTGATGGGTCAGTCTGGTGTCAGCCTCGCCTCGTGATGGGGTCAGTCTGGTGTCAGCCTCGCCTCGTGATGGGGTCAGTCTGGTGTCAGCCTCGCCTCGTGATGGGGTCAGTCTGGTGTGTCAGCCTCGCCTCGTGATGGGGTCAGTCTGGTGTCAGCCTCGCCTCGTGATGGGGTCAGTCTGGTGTCAGCCTCGCCTCGTGATGGGGTCAGTCTGGTGTCAGCCTCGCCTCGTGATGGGGGTCAGTCTGGTGTCAGCCTCGCCTCGTGATGGGGGGTCAGTCTGGTGTCAGCCTCGCCTCGTGATGGGGGGTCAGTCTGGTGTCAGCCTCGCCTCGTGATGGGGTCAGTCTGGTGTCAGCCTCGCCTCTGATGATGGGTCAGTCTGGTGTCAGCCTCGCCTCGTGATGGGTCAGTCTGTGTGTCAGCCTCGCCTCGTGATGGGGTCAGTCTGGTGTCAGCCTCGCCTCGTGATGGGTCAGTCTGGTGGTGTCAGCCTCGCCTCGTGATGGGTCAGTCTGGTGTCAGCCTCGCCTCGTGATGGGGTCAGTCTGGTGTCAGCCTCTCGCCTCGTGATGGGGTCAGTCTGGTGTCAGCCTCGCCTCGTGATGGGTCAGTCTGGTGTCAGCCTCGCCTCGTGATGGGGTCAGTCTGGTGTCAGCCTCGCCTCGTGATGGGGTCAGTGGGTCTGGTGTCAGCCTCGCCTCGTGATGGGGTCAGTCTGGTGTCAGCCTCGCCTCGTGATGGGGAGTCTGGTGTCAGCCTCGCCTCGTGATGGGGTCAGTCTGGTGTCAGCCTCGCCTCGTGATGGGGTCAGTCTGGTGTCAGCCTCGCCTCGTGATGGGGTCAGTCTGGTGTCAGCCTCGCCTCGTGATGGGGTCAGTCTGGTGTCTCAGCCTCGCCTCGCCTCGTGATGGGGTCAGTCTGGTGTCAGCCTCGCCTCGTGATGGGGTCAGTCTGGTGTCAGCCTCGCCTCGTGATGGGGTCAGTCTGGTGTCAGCCCTCGCCTCGTGATGGGGTCAGTCTGGTGTCAGCCTCCTCGCCTCGTGATGGGGTCAGTCTGGTGTCAGCCTCGCCTCGTGATGGGTCAGTCTGGTGTCAGTCCCTCGCCTCGTGATGGGGTCAGTCTGGTGTCAGCCTCTCGCCTCGTGATGGGGTCAGTCTGGTGTGTCAGCCTCGCCTCGTGATGGGGTCAGTCTGGTGTCAGCCTCGCCTCGTGATGGGGTCAGTCTGGTGTCAGTCTGTGTGTCAGCCTCGCCTCGTGATGGGGTCAGTCTGGTGTCAGCCTCGCCTCGTGATGGGGTCAGTCTGGTGTCAGCCTCGCCTCGTGATGGGGTCAGTCTGGTGTCAGCCTCGCCTCCATGTGATGGGGTCAGTCTGGTGTCAGCCTCGCCTCGTGATGGGGTCAGTCTGGTGTCAGCCCTCGCCTCGTGATGGGGTCAGTCTGGTGTCAGCCTCGCCTCGTGATGGGGTCAGTCTGGTGTCAGCCTCGCCTCGTGATGGGGTCAGTCTGGTGTCAGCCTCGCCTCGTGATGGGGTCAGTCTGGGTCAGTCAGCCTCGCCTCGTGATGGGGTCAGTCTGGTGTCAGCCCTCGCCTCGTGATGGGGTCAGTCTGGTGTCAGCCAGCCTCGCCTCGTGATGGGGTCAGTCTGGTGTCAGCCTCGCCCTCGTGATGGGGTCAGTCTGGTGTCAGCCTCGCCTCGTGATCGTGATGGGGTCAGTCTGGTGTCAGCCTCGCCTCGTGATGGGGGTCAGTCTGGTGTCAGCCTCGCCTCGTGATGGGGTCAGTCTGGTGTCAGCCTCGCCTCGTGATGGGGTCAGTCTGGTGTCAGCCTCGTGATCGTGATGGTGTCAGTCGCCTGATGGGGTCAGTCTGGTGTCAGCCTCGCCTCGTGATGGGGTCAGTCTGGTGTCAGCCTCGCCTCGTGATGGGGTCAGTCTGGTGTCAGCCTCACATCGTGATGGGTCAGTCTGGTGTCAGCCTCCGCCTCGTGATGGGGTCAGTCTGGTGTCAGCCTCGCCTCGTGATGGGGTCAGTCTGGTGTCAGTCAGCCTCGCCTCGTGATGGGGTCAGTCTGGTGTCAGCCTCGCCTCGTGATGGGGGTCAGTCTGGTGTCAGCCTCGCCTCGTGATGGGGTCAGTCTGGTGTCAGCCTCGCCTCGTGATGGGGTCAGTCTGGTGTCAGCCTCTCGCCTCGTGATGGGTCAGTCTGGTGTCAGCCCTCGCCTCGTGATGGGGTCAGTCTGGTGTCAGCCTCGCCTCGTGATGGGGTCAGTCTGGTGTCAGCCTCGCCTCGTGATGGGGTCAGTCTGGTGTCAGCCTCGCCTCGTGATGGGGTCAGTCTGGTGTGTCAGCCTCCTCGTGATGGGGTCAGTCTGGTGTCAGCCTCGCCTCGTGATGGTGTCAGTCTGGTGTCAGCCTCGCCTCGTGATGGGGTCAGTCTGGTGTCAGCCTCGCCTCGTGATGGTGTCAGTCTGGTGTCAGCCCTCGCCTCGTGATGGGGTCAGTCTGGTGTCAGCCTCACCTCGTGATGGGTCAGTCTGGTGTCAGCCTCGCCTCGTGATGGGGTGTCAGTCGCCTCGTGGGGTCAGTCTGGCCTCGCCTCGTGATGGGGGTCAGTCTGGTGTCAGCCTCGCCTCGTGATGGGGTCAGTCTGGTGTCAGCCCTCGCCTCGTGATGGGGTCAGTCTGGTGTCAGCCTCGCCTCGTGATGGGGTCAGTCTGGTGTCAGCCTCGCCTCGTGATGGGGTCAGTCTGGTGTCAGCCTCGCCTCGTGATGGGGTCAGTCTGGTGTCAGCCTCGCCTCGTGATGGGGTCAGTCTGGTGTCAGCCTCGCCTCGTGATGGGGTCAGTCTGGTGTCAGCCTCGCCTCGTGATGGGGTCAGTCTGGTGTCAGCCTCGCCTCGTGATGGGGTCAGTCTGGTGTCAGCCTCGCCTCGTGATGGTGTCAGTCTGGTGTCAGCCTCGCCTCGTGATGGGGTCAGTCGGTGTCAGCCTCTCGCCTCGTGATGGGGTCAGTCTGGTGTCAGCCTCGCCCTCGTGATGGGGTCAGTCTGGTGTCAGCCTCGCCTCGTGATGGGGTCAGTCTGGTGTCAGCCTCGCCTCGTGATGGGGTCAGTCTGGTGTCAGCCTCGCCTCGTGATGGGGTCAGTCTGGTGTCAGCCTCGCCCGTGATGATGGGGTCAGTCTGGTGTCAGCCTCGCCTCGTGATGGGGTCAGTCTGGTGTCAGCCTCGCCTCGTGATGGGGTCAGTCTGGTGTCAGCCTCGCCTCGTGATGGGGTCAGTCTGGTGTCAGCCTCCTCGTGATGGGGTCAGTCTGGTGTCAGCCTCGCCTCGTGATGGGGTCAGTCTGGTGTCAGCCTCGCCTCGTGATGGGGTCAGTCTGGTGTCAGCCTCGCCCTCGTGATGGGTCAGTCTGGTGTCAGCCTCGCCTCGTGATGGGGTCAGTCTGGTGTCAGCCTCGCCTCGTGATGGGGTCAGTCTGGTGTCAGCCTCGCGCCTCGTGATGGGGTCAGTCTGGTGTCAGCCTCGCCTCGTGATGGGGTCAGTCTGGTGTCAGCCTCGCCTCGTGATGGGGTCAGTCTGGTGTCAGCCTCGCCTCGTGATGGGGTCAGTCTGGTGTCAGCCTCGCCTCGTGATGGGGTCAGTCTGGTGTCAGCCTCGCCTCGTGATGGGGTCAGTCTGGTGTCAGCCTCGCCTCGTGATGGGTCAGTCTGGTGTCAGCCTCGCCTCGTGATGGGGTCAGTCTGGTGTCAGCCTCGCCTCGTGATGGGGTCAGTCTGGTGTCAGCCTCCGCCTCATGATGGGGGTCAGTCTGGTGTCAGCCTCGCCTCGTGATGGGGTCAGTCTGGTGTCAGCCTCGCCTCGTGATGGGGTCAGTCTGGTGTCAGCCTCGCCTCGTGATGGGGTCAGTCTGGTGTCAGCCTCGCCTCGTGATGGGGTCAGTCTGGTGTCAGCCTCATCCTCGTGATGGGGTCAGTCTGGTGTCAGCCTCGCCTCGTGATGGGGTCAGTCTGGTGTCAGCCTCGCCTCGTGATGGGGTCAGTCTGGTGTCAGTCCTCGCCTCGTGATGGGGGTCAGTCTGGTGTCAGCCTCGCCTCGTGATGGTGTCAGTCTGGTGTCAGTCCTCGCCTCGTGATGGGGTCAGTCTGGTGTCAGCCTCGCCTCGTGATGGTGTCAGTCAGTCTGGTGTCAGCCTCGCCTCGTGATGGGGTCAGTCTGGTGTCAGCCTCTCGCCTCGTGATGGGGTCAGTCTGGTGTCAGCCTCGCCTCGTGATGGGGTCAGTCTGGTGTCAGCCGCCTCGTGATGGGTCAGTCTGGTGTCAGCCTCGCCTCGTGATGGGTCAGTCTGGTGTCAGCCTCGCCTCGTGATGGGGTCAGTCTGGTGTCAGCCTCGCCTCGTGATGGGGTCAGTCTGGTGTCAGCCTCGCCTCGTGATGGGGTCAGTCTGGTGTCAGCCAGCCTCGATGTGATGGGGTCAGTCTGGTGTCAGCCTCGCCTCGTGATGGGCAGTCTGGTGTCAGCCTCGCCTCGTGATGGGGTCAGTCTGGTGTCAGCCTCGCCTCGTGATGGGGTCAGTCTGGTGTCAGTCTCTCGCCTCGTGATGGGGTCAGTCTGGTGTCAGCCTCGCCTCGTGATGGGTCAGTCTGGTGTCAGCCTCAGTCGTGATGGGGTCAGTCTGGTGTCAGCCCCTCGCCTCGTGATGGGGTCAGTCTGGTGTCAGCCTCGCCTCGTGATGGGGTCAGTCTGGTGTCAGCCTCGCCTCGTGATGGGGTCAGTCTGGTGTCAGCCTCGCCTCGTGATGATGGGGTCAGTCTGGTGTCAGCCTCGCCTCGTGATGGGGGTCAGTCTGGTGTCTCGCCTCGTGATGGGGTCAGTCTGGTGTCAGCCTCGCCTCGTGTGATGGGGTCAGTCTGGTGTCAGCCTCGCCTCGTGATGGGGTCAGTCTGGTGTCAGCCTCGCCTCGTGATGGTGTCAGTCTGGTGTCAGCCTCGCCTCGTGATGGTCAGTCTGGTGTCAGCCTCGCCTCGTGATGGGGTCAGTCTGGTGTCAGCCTCGCCTCGTGATGGGTCAGTCTGGTGTCAGCCTCGCCTCATGATGGGGTCAGTCTGGTGTCAGCCTCGCCTCGTGATGGGGTCAGTCTGGTGTCAGCCTCGCCTCGTGATGGGGTCAGTCTGGTGTCAGCCTCGCCTCGTGATGGGGTCAGTCTGGTGTCAGCCTCGCCTCGTGATGGGGTCAGTCTGGTGTCAGCCTCGCCTCGTGATGGGGTCAGTCTGGTGTCTCTCCTCGCCTCGTGATGGGGTCAGTCTGGTGTCAGCCTCGCCTCGTGATGGGTCAGTCAGTCTGGTGTCAGCCTCGCCTCGTGTGATGGGGTCAGTCTGGTGTCAGCCTCGCCTCGTGATGGGGTCAGTCTGGTGTCAGCCTCGCCCTCGTGATGGGGTCAGTCTGGTGTCAGCCTCGCCTCATGATGGGGTCAGTCTGGTGTCATGGGTGTCCTGGTGTCCTCGCCTCGTGATGATGGTGTCAGTCTGGTGTCAGCCTCGCCTCGTGATGGGGTCAGTCTGGTGTCAGCCTCGCCTCGTGATGGGGTCAGTCTGGTGTCAGCCCTCGCCTCGTGATGGGGTCAGTCTGGTGTCAGCCTCGCCTCGTGATGGGGTCAGTCTGGTGTCAGCCTCGCCTCGTGATGGGTCAGTCTGTGTCAGTCAGCCTCGCCTCGTGATGGGGTCAGTCTGGTGTCAGCCTCGCCTCGTGATGGGGTCAGTCTCTGGTGTCAGCCTCGCCTCATGATGGGGTCAGTCTGGTGTCAGCCTCGCCTCGTGATGGGGTCAGTCTGGTGTCAGCCTCGCCTCGTGATGGGGTCAGTCTGGTGTCAGCCTCGCCTCGTGATGGGGTCAGTCTGGTGTCAGCCTCGCCTCGTGATGGGGTCAGTCTGGTGTCAGCCTCGCCTCGTGATGGGGTCAGTCTGGTGTCAGCCTCGCCTCGTGATGGGGTCAGTCTGGTGTCACCCTCGCCATCATGATGGGTGTCAGTCTGGTGTCAGCCTCGCCTCGTGATGGGGTCAGTCTGGTGTCAGCCTCGCCTCGTGATGGGTCAGTCTGGTGTCAGCCTCGCCTCGTGATGGGGTCAGTCTGGTGTCAGCCTCGCCTCGTGATGGGTCAGTCTGGTGTCAGCCTCGCCTCGTGATGGGGTCAGTCTGGTGTCAGCCTCGCCTCGTGATGGGGTCAGTCTGGTGTCAGCCTCGCCTCGTGATGGGGTCAGTCTGTGTGTCAGCCTCGCCTCGTGATGGGGTCAGTCTGGTGTGTCAGCCTCGCCTGTGGGGTCAGTCTGGTGTCAGCCTCGCCTCGTGATGGGGTCAGTCTGGTGTCAGCCTCGCCTCGTGATGGGGTCAGTCTGGTGTCAGCCTCGCCTCGTGATGGGGGTCAGTCTGGTGTCAGCCTCGCCTCGTGATGGGGTCAGTCTGGTGTCAGCCTCGCCTCGTGATGGGGTCAGTCTGGTGTCACAGCCTCGCCTCGTGATGGGGTCAGTCTGGTGTCAGCCTCGCCTCGTGATGGGGTCAGTCTGGTGTCAGCCTCGCCTCGTGATGATGGGGTCAGTCTGGTGTCAGCCTCGCCTCGTGATGGGGTCAGTCTGGTGTCAGCCTCGCCTCGTGATGGGGTCAGTCTGGTGTCAGCCTCGCCTCGTGATGGGGTCAGTCTGGTGTCAGCCTCGCCTCGTGATGGGGTCAGTCTGGTGTCAGCCTCGCCCTCGTGATGGGGTCAGTCTGGTGTCAGCCTCGCCTCGTGATGGGGTCAGTCTGGTGTCAGTCTCGCCTCGTGATGGGGTCAGTCTGGTGTCAGCCTCGCCTCGTGATGGGGTCAGTCTGGTGTCAGCCTCACATCATGATGGTGTCAGTCTGGTGTCAGCCTCGCCTCGTGATGGGTCAGTCTGGTGTCAGCCTCGCCTCGTGATGGGGTCAGTCTGGTGTCAGCCTCGCCTCGTGATGGGGTCAGTCTGGTGTCAGCCTCGCCTCGTGATGGGGTCAGTCTGGTGTCAGCCTCGCCTCGTGATGGGGTCAGTCTGGTGTCAGCCTCGCCTCGTGATGGGGTCAGTCTGGTGTCAGCCTCGCCTCGTGATGGGGTCAGTCTGGTGTCAGCCTCGCCTCGCCTCGTGATGGGGTCAGTCTGGTGTCAGCCTCGCCTCGTGATGGGGTCAGTCTGGTGTCAGCCTCGCCTCGTGATGGGTCAGTCTGGTGTCAGCCTCGCCTCGTGATGGGGTCAGTCTGGTGTCAGCCTCGCCTCGTGATGGGGTCAGTCTGGTGTCCCTAGTGATGG
>CATNWA010003127.1:0-20515 GCA_951230385.1 Staurois parvus
TAAAAACCCCCCTCCTCATGCTGCGCCGGTCCAGAGTGTGTCAGGGGTCCCTGTACGCCTCCCATTGTGTGTCTCCATCGCCACACCTCCATGTCCATTTTCGGTCTCCTCACACGGGGGGGTTCCATTTTTGTCAAGGGTGCGGCAGATTAGGGGCCTCCCAAGCTGCTGCCAGCCCCTAATCTCCAGGGGCCCCTTTTCCTTTTTGGCATATTCCGTCGTTCAGAGGCTCCTTCTCCTCTACTCCTCTTCAGGGTTTCCCGTCAGCATCTTTTTTGGAATCCTTTCCAAGAGACAACAGTTTGCGAGCACGCAACCAGACGGTGCAAAAAAAGAAACTGAAACTTCCTCTTCCTGTCCAAGTTTTGCTGCTGCCAGGCTCGAAATCTGTCATTGCGCCTCTGTAACCGCCCTTCCGCATGCTAAGCTCGCAATGTCCAGAGTGTGTCATTGGCCCTCCGTACCGTCTCCAAATGCTGCTTCGCCAGGCCCGTAAATCTGTCATGGGCCCCTGTAACCCCCGCCTCCCCATGCAGTCTGCCACTTCCCAAGATTTGTGTCATGGGTCCCGCTGGTACGAGGCCTCCCATTCTGCTGCCAGAGCCTGTAATCAGCCATGGGCCCCCGTACCGACATCCTCATGCAAGCCGGCCAGGCCCGTAATCTGCCATGGGGGCCCCTGTAACCACCTCCCCCCGCCTCCGTCATGCTGCTGCCAGGTCCAAGTGTGTCATGGGTCCCCAGTACGGCCTCCCATTGCTGCTGTGTCTCTATCGCCACACTCTGCCCATAGGCCACGTCAGGTCCTCCTCACACTGCTGGTGTTTCCATTTTTGTCATAGGTGCTGTATGGCCTCACCCATTGCTGCACGCCGCCACCGCCCACACTGTGGCACTCCACACCGCTGGTTTTGGCCCCGTGACTGCCCAAATGAGTGAAGTTGTGCGATGATGCTAAGATCGGACGCACTCATCTGCATGTCATACTGCCTGACAGTATTATTTCTCTGCCCCAGCAGACTCCAAGGGCATTTAAATTTAAAGTTACAGTGGTTCAGCAGCTAACTAATAGTTTAAGTCTCGTCTGAACCTAGAAACACCCTTTTTTAAGTTTAAATTCACACGAATATATTCGACTCGAATCGAAATTTTTTTCTATAACGAATTCGCCGAATCAGCTCGAAATCGAATTTTTGAATACTTCGCTCATCTCGAGCTCACGAGATGTTTACAACTGTTGACCCGACGAAACCTCAGAGAAGCATTCTCATCACTAGACTTCCTGTTCCGAACCTACTGTATTCTCTGGAGACGTACTGAAGTTTATAGAATGGAAGGCAAGTTTTGAAATGAATCATTGTACATAATTGCTCCCCGTCCAGTGGACAAGTTTTCTACCTCCAGCGTATACTGATGGAGAAGCAAAAAAGGTTCTTGAAGGTAACTTCTATAGGAAAGATGAAGAAACCTACAAGCAAACTTGGGAAAAATTAAATGCAAGATATGGTCATCCCTTCTTAGTACAAAGAGCTTTCAGAGAGAAGTTGATAAACTGGCCTAAAATAGGTCCCCTAAAGAAAAAACAACACTTCAATCTCCAAGAGTATGGTGACTTCCTGCAAGCATGCAGCACATGCTATCCCACATGATCAAGGACTAGAAGTATTGAACGACTATCTAGAAAACCACAGGATGGCTAGCCAAGCTACCAGAACAAGGGCTTCTGGATTGAATCGCTATGGTGACTGAACAGTTAGATCACGGCAAAAAACTTCCCAAGTTTCAAAGAGTTCTCTGAATTTGTCAATAAGGAAGCACGAATAGCGTGTAAATCCAGTAACAGCATCTCATGTCTTAAAACCCTTAGAAGAAAGGCCTACAAGAGAGATAAGACGTGCTAGAGCAACTAGTTTTGCAACCAACACAGCTACTAAAGTCCAGATGCCCATGAGAGGCAAGTCAAGTTCAAAGTCATTACAGGGGGGGGGGGGGGGGATCAGTAAAGAGTCAGAACCGACAAGTCTTCAGGCTACCTTCAAGTGTATGTTCTGTGAAGAGAATCACTCCATACATAAGTGCCAACAATTGAAAGAAAGGTCTCCAGATGAAAAGAAGAAGTTTGTGTTTGATAATCAGCTGTGTTTTGGATGTTTAAGAAAAGGCCATATTACTAAAGAATGCAAGAAAAAGGCCACTTGCAGCGTTTGTAAAGGACGTCATCCTACACCACTACATGAAGAACATCCAAAGAAAGAGAAAATCCTTAATGCCCAAGGACACTGAGGAAGAAAATAAAGCAACAGTATTCTCTTGCAGAGTGAGAGAAAGAGAAATCAATGGCATGTCAATGTTGTACCAGTGTGTATTTCAAATCCTAAAAGGAAGAAACAAGAAGGTATACGCCTATGCGCTACTGGATGCCCAGAGTGACGTCACCTTCATTGATCAAGAAATCTGCAAGAAATTACAAGTGGTCACAGAAGCAGTGAAACTCAAACTCACCACAATGACAGGAAGAGACACATTGGTGAACAGTCAAAGAGTCACAGGACTGAGAGTTAGAGGACTCCACTCAAACTGCATATTAGATCTACCTCCAGTTTATACAAAAGACGACATACCTCTGGATCGAGATCGCATACCTACCTGTGAAACAGCCAACAAATGGGAACACCTATCTGTCATATCTCATGAAATGTCCCCGCTGAAGGAATTTGGTGTTGGTCTGTTGATAGGCTAACGACTGTCCCGAGGCGTTGGTGCCACGAAAGATAATCGCAGGAGGAAAGGGTGAACCCTATGCAGTCCAGACTGATCTAGGATGGGGTGTTGTTGGAGGAAAACGACAGATTGCAGATTCAGGACAGGTGACAGGATTGTGTCATAGAATATCTGTCCAAGAGTTACGAACTGTAAGTCCAGCGAAAGTACTCAAAATCCTAGAATCTGACTTTGCAAACGTAAGTTCTAATGAAAAGAGTGTATCCCAAGAGGAAATAAAGTTTGTACAAGTTCTAGAAGATAAAATTCGGAAAACAATGAATCCAGAACATTGGCACTATGTTGACACAAAGCAAAACCAGGCAGATCATACTTCAAGAGGCCTAAATGTAACAGAATTTAAGAATTCAAACTGGTTCACGGGTCCAGAGTTCCTTTGGGAAAGAAATCATACCCAGTGAAGGTTATACAGAACTGTCTATGGGTGATCCAGAAGTAAAGGTAGTTGAGCACTGCCACCAAGTGTCAAGATGACATACTTGAACGACTAGCCAGATGTTCAAAGTGGAATACAGTCATAAACATTGTAGCTCGAATTCAACGCTTAGCAAAAGGAATCAGAAAGAAAGAATCGTTGAATGTAGAGGAAAGAGTGAAAGCTGAAGAATTGGTTATAAGACTCATTCATCAAAGATTCTACAGTGAAGAATTGAAGAGACTTAGTCAAGAACCTAAGAGACTTCCAAACAACCACCCATTGTACAAGCTTAATCTTATTCTGCAGGATGGTATACTGAAGGTGGGAGGGAGGCTGGATAATGCGTCGCTACCTAACAAAGTTAAGCATCCAGCAATTCTACCCAAAAATTCTACCTTCACAAGATTGATTATCAATCACTACCACAACAAATCCTTGCATCAAGGAAGAAGCTTTACTCAAAGCTGTTTGAGAGAAGGTGGTTACTGGATAGTGAAAGGAAGCAAAGTTATAGCAAAGTACATAAGTAAATGTGTAATCTGTAGAAAGACACGTAGACCTACAGAAGAACAAAGAATGGCTGATCTACCAGCTGATCGTGTAAACCCATCACCACCATTTCTTTATAGCGGAATGGATTGCTTCGGCCCATTTATCACCAAACAAAAACGCAAGGAGTACAAGAGATACGGACTGATATTTACATGTCTAAGCTCCAGAGCAATTCACCTGGAAATGTTGGAAGATATGTCAACCGACGCCTTTATCAACGCCTTAAGATGTTTCATAGCCATTAGAGGTACTGTCAGAGAACTTAGATCTGACCAGGATCTAATTTTGTTGGAGCAAAGAACGAATTGAACAAGGCTCTAAAAGAGATTTGATAAAGAAAAAGTAACTGAGTACTTGTTAGAGAAACAGTGTGATTTTCACATGAATGCTCCACATGCAAGCCATACAGGCGGAGTCTGGAGAGGCAAATCAGAACTGTAAGAAACGTACTAAGTTCAGTTTTGAAAAAGGTCGCCGGAAGATTAGATGATGCTTCACTTAGGACACTATTCTATGAAGTAATGTCTATTGTTAACAGTCGTCCACTTTCAGTCAACAACATCAACGACCCAACAAGCTTGGAACCTTTAACTCCCAACCATCTACTTCACCTTAAGTCTGATTACATACAGCCACCACCTGGCAACTTCACCAAAGAGGATTTATACGCAAGGAAAAGATGGCGAAGAGTTCAATATCTATCAGAGCAGTTTTGGAATAGATGGAGCAAGGAGTACTTAGCTCATCTCATACTAAGAAGTAAATGGCAAACGCCTAGAAGAAATGTTCATGTTGATGACATAGTGTTAGTAAAGGAAGATGACTTACCTAGAAGTCAATGGAAATTGGCCAAAGTCCTAGAAGCTCGAGAGGATGAAGAAGGACTAGTAAGAAGAGTATTGTTACAAATGGGAGACTCAAAACTGGACAAAAAGGGAAAACGTCTCACAACTCCACTCAGGTTGGAACGTCCAATACAAAAGTTAGTTGTTCTGCTTGAGAGTAACAAAGACACTGGAGAGTTGAGAAACTGATGGAAAATTCCTCAAATTCATGTTCGAATCCTATTACTGAGAACATAGAATTATAGGTAATTTTGGTGGGAGTGTAGCTGGCCAGCTAAGACCAGTCCTAGGTTGTTAATATGGTTCACATATATGTGTATACCAAACCTGCCAATAACCTCAGTACAGTATATATGGGCATATGTTAAAGCCAAAAGCAAAATCATTGCTGTAATTTATGTCTTTGATTGTTATATGACATTTATATATTCATTGTGTTAGCAGAAGCAGAAAAGGAAAATATGCCTTTAAGACTTATTTAGAGCTGAGACAATCACAGACAGCCTCACACTGTACAGAGCCTTAACCAATCCCAGCCAGTTTCACATCTATGCCTGTGTAAAACTCCCTGCTAGGATTTTCTAGAGACACATGCTCACCAGGCAGAAGAGGAAACAGACAGTTCCAATCAGAAAAGCTTTATGGAAGCAGAGCAGGCCAAATAGGTATTTAATGCACTTGTGTGTTCCTCTATTGTTTGGCAGTGCAGGTGGATCTGTGTGTTGAAACTGTTGTGTGTGTTTTACTTGTAGTTCCACCGAACGAACTTACGAACGAACGAACAAACTTACGAATCGTCACTGTAGAGAGTAATCATAATCGAACGAACGAACTTATCGAATATATCGAATTTATAAATCCAAGTGAATTTATCAATCTATCGAATCAACCCAATGTAATACGAATTAAACCATTGTAATATGAAAGAAATAAGCCATTGTAAGCAGTTATATGAAGAAGATTGAAGTTATTAAAGAAGTTAACTAAAGTATTCGGTGTGCTCTTTAAACCTACTGCATCCATAGAGCGGCATTGGAGGAATTACAGAGTAAAGTCAGTCTAATCAAACAAAGAAACAGCAATTGCATCATTTTTCTAATGCCACAGCGCACTAGGCACCAAAGGGTGCTGCGCCTGCCACAGGTAATACCTACCTGGATTTACAGTTTAATGATTAATTTAGTCATCTAATTATCAAATATTAATCTGGAAGTGACACTCGGTGATTAAATGTATACTGGGGACCCGATGAAGTATGCAAGAGTTTGAAGTACTACTAATACTGGGCTGGGCATGATAAATTATGCTGGGAACACTGGATTATGTAAGAGAGCTGGAAGTTCTAATAATAGGGCGGAATTGCAGCAAATTTGCACATCATTAACAGCTTCCCGGCTGCCCTATAGCAGATCTTCTGCTACAGGGCAGCAGTACTGCGTAAAGACACGTATTTATGCGTGATTTTGCATTTTTGGGTAGGGGGCAGGCGCACACGCCGCCCTACCCGCGCCGCCATTGGAGGCTACAGTTGTCGATCATCAGGTCCCGGCTGGAGATTCCTCGTCAGCACCTGGCATTCGCTGAGTATCACTGACAGGGTCGAGACCTGTGTGTACACAACAGGTCTGTCTCCTGTCAGCAAGGACAATGCTGCTTTGTATTGCTGTGCACAGCACAGCAAAACAAAGCAGCATGTTTCCCTAGTAAATCACACCCAGCACACAGTTTACCCCTTGATCGCCCCACATGTTAACCCTTTCCTGCCCAGTGTCATTAATACAGTAAACACAAATGCTCCTGCGCTTGGGGATGGACTCGATGCAGGCTACAACCACATTAAGAATGTCCTGGAACATGCACACCTTGCTGCCCTCAAATGGACCGGGGGAATCCAAATATACTGAATGAGGAAAGAACAAAGAGAGGGCGCACAGGCCTTGTGCATTACCATAAAAAATGTTTAATAAAAAATAAAGTAGGTGTTGTACTCACAAACGACAGTATAGGCACATCATAAAGAACAGCTGGGTCAACACTGCGCTGAGTAACAGTCCGAAATAGGGAGTTTAGACATCCAATAGGCTGACGCGTTTCGAGGACTTGCCTCTTCCTCAGAGGCTCTGAGTATACTGTCGTTTGTGAGTACAACACCTACTTTATTTTTTATTAAACATTTTTTATGGTAATGCACAAGGCCTGTGCGCCCTCTGTTTTTTCTTTCCTCATTCATTAATACAGTGTCAGTGCTTTTTATTAGCACTGATCACTGTATTGGTGTCATTGGGGATGTCAGTGACACCAAGTCAGTGTCAGAATGCCCGCAGCAGTCCCGCTATAAGTCGCTGATCGCTGCCATTACTAGTATAACAAAAAATTCCAGTATCTATACCGCCATTTGTAGACGCTATAACTTTCATGTAAACCAATTAATTTACAGGTAGTGATAATATTTTTTTTTAGCAAAAACAAGGAGCAGAATGCGTTTTGGTCTAAACTTATGACAAAATTTGATTTTTTTTTTTGCTGGACATGTTTAATAGCAAAAAGTCAAAAATATTTTTTCTTTTTTATTTCAAAATTGACGTTTTTTTTGTTTATAGCGCAAAAATAAAAACCGCAGAGGTGATCAAATACCCCCAAAAGAAAGCTCAATTCATGGAGAAAAAGTGACGTAAATTTAATTTGGGTGCAGCATTGCATGACCGCGCAATTGTCAGTTAAACTAACGCACCTCTGTAATGCAAAAAATGGCCTTGTCAGGAGGGGGGGTCCTCTGGAGGGCAAGGGGTTAATATTAGTTCTTTAAGTAGAAAATTATCTCCCTATATTTTGCATTCACAAGATCTACAAGGTGTCATCCGATTGAGTCACTGACTGTGGTATTCAACTAAGATTGGAGTTATCGCTATCTCATCACAACTGTTACAGAGATCACACTTTCAATGCTTACATTGGAGAGACAGAACACAATGCGTTAATTGTTTATATTGAGTGTGTGTATTGCGGTATTCAGATATCAACAAGTGCCGCTGTTATTGTTGGGAATGCAACAGCATGTACTATAATGTACTATATAGTATTCTGTGTTAATATCACTTGACCAGTAGATGGCACTATACACTAAGGTTATCAGTTGTGCATATGTGTAAAACTTGTTGGTTCTTCTTCTTCTCTATCATCTCTTCAGGAAGTAATATGTCTGTTATACATTGCTGAAATGTGCTCTGTATGTTTGTAACTTAAGCCACACAAGTAAAGTCATAGTTCTGCCTCATCACTACCAGTGTCTTCTATAAAACATAACCAACAGTTATCACTATATTTTCAAAATTTTTGTTGTTTTGTTAGTATGGATTTGCACCCAGAGTGGCTTATTTTTGATATTAGGAATGGGAACTGGTTTGGTTTCTTAGTCTGATATATTTTTGAGGTGTAGAACATCCACATTTACATAATATTTATAGTTTCTTATTCACAGCAGCCATGCTAGCTCTTTTATGTCATATATTAATTATTTTATGGCTCTTCACTTACGCTCCTTCCTCATGCCGAAAATAATTGGTGGGTTGGTGTTGGTACTGTAAGGGAAAATGGAGCAGCCATTTTAGATATAAATATGAAATACATTGGTATTGAATTAGATGGCCTAACAACCTATCTCCTGCTGGCTCAACATTTGGCACTTCACTTCTACTTCCAGTCTATTGTCTACAAGATTGTTGTCACAGCCTTTGAAGACCTGTCAAACATGATGGACATTTACATGTGAACAAATAATCACACCTCAATGAGTTACACCAAAGGACACTGGAAGTAACAATAACATGTGGACTATTCACATGTTTAATGAGTTACACCAAAGACACAGATGACTCTTCAAAGAAAGATCAGATAGCTAGGTACCACCCACTGTAGAGCATATAAATTGTATTAGAAAGCCCTAGTTAGATAGAGCATTACTTTGAATCCAACACCATGTATTGTTCTGCTCTCCCTGCATGGAGGTCTAGCTACATGCTTATATAATAATAAACATCTACTTTTCAATCCGGCTTCAGCAGTCAAAATGTTACTGAAACCCATGAGTTTTGGGTTTCCCCGTCAGTACATTGAACAGAAATTCTATTACCACACATGCGCATTGCATTCCTGGTCTTACCTGTTATTAAAGTGATAGTAAACCTGATAATTAAAAAAAAAAAAAAATTTCCTTTGGAAAGAAATATAACAATGCCCTACTATGCACCATATACTAGCACATTATGTGAAACTTATCTTAAAACAAAAGGCTGTAACCACTGACAGGGCTTCCATCTACACTCGGTCTTTCTCCTGGGTTCGGTAGCTTAAATGACCGAGCCGCGATGACGTCACACATGCGCACAGGATTCAATTATTACAGCACACAGCTCTGAAGGAACAGCACATGCATGCCTGGGCACCCTGGTTGAAAAAGGAAGCTGTAAATATTGATTGTCCAAGAACAAGATGGAAGGTGTGAAAGTTGAGAACTTATCCCTGTTCTATTTAAATCATCTCGACCTTGGTTTCCAGACGTCTGAATATGTGTAAACCATCCAATTTACATGGCCAGGGAACAACCCTCCTATATCATGGTTGGAGCTTTCCACGCCATCTGTCACATGACAACAATATGACTCATACGATAAACACGTGTGCAGAAATCAAGAATGGGATTATGTCAATAGAAGAGGAGGAGGTGCAGCGCTATATAACTAGACACAATAATAAATAAACCACTAGTGATACACAATAGTGATAAACAGTGACTGAAATTAATAACGCCACTAGATGGTGGCCATAGAGTGAGGAGAGTGAAACAGTCCAATGAAGGAGTGCTCTTGAGATCCGGGACGATCTTCAAACGTCCTATATAAAGGACCAACAGGTGATAAAATATGAAGACTGCGCACTCACCAGATACGCAATCTTTATGCGCATTTGTGTAAAATATCACTGGACCTCCTGTATCCTCATCCTGGTCTGGTCAGATCTGGTCAGCATATCCCTCAAGGCCTGGTATCCACATAGATGTAGCTTTTCCGTAGATTTGGCCGGCTTTCACCAATGCTCAAATAAATAGAAAGGGCCACATAGTGTAATATCCTCAGGTGTCTTTATTAGAGGTACAGGATAGCAGGAAAACTGACAAGCAAAAGTATACTGACCAAATGAAAATCAAAGATGGCCGCCGGGGCCCCTCGTGGCGCCGGTGGTGAGGCGTCCGACCTGCTGTAGCTTTCTCTGACGCGTTTTTCGAGCAATGGCTCGTACTCATAGGGGTGCAGCTTACACCTGCACCATCTTTGATTTTCATTTGGTCAGTATACTTTTGCTTGTCAGTTTTCCTGCTATCCTGTACCTCTAATAAAGACACCTGAGGATATTACACTATGTGGCCCTTTCTATTTATTTGAGCATTGGTGAAAGCCGGCCAAATCTACGGAAAAGCTACATCTATGTGGATACCAGGCCTTGAGGGATATGCTGACCAGATCTGACCAGACCAGGATGAGGATACAGGAGGTCCAGTGATATTTTACACAAATGCGCATAAAGATTGCGTATCTGGTGAGTGCGCAGTCTTCATATTTTATCACCTGTTGGTCCTTTATATAGGACGTTTGAAGATCGTCCCGGATCTCAAGAGCACTCCTTCATTGGACTGTTTCACTCTCCTCACTCTATGGCCACCATCTAGTGGCGTTATTAATTTCAGTCACTGTTTATCACTATTGTGTATCACTAGTGGTTTAATTTATTATTGTGTCTAGTTATATAGCGCTGCACCTCCTCTTTCACATTTATGCTATTGAAGGTCTGATACGGTGCCTTTGTTTGGTGTACAGCTGCTGCTCATTATATATTCACACAAGCGCTCACTTATCTTTTGCTTTTTTCGAATAGAAGAGGAGGGTTCCACAACTTTCACAGCTCTCGTCCTGTTCTTGGATCCCCACTGAAGAAGTGGTTTTGTAAAGTTACAAAATGTCTTCAGAATTACAGAACAATTCCAGTCAAATGTGATTAGGTTTCTTCCTCTCTTGTACGATGAGGTGTTTTTACCTTTTATACTGATGTAATAAAGAAGTTGGCATTTGCCGGTGTGCAGTCATCCATCAAAATTGTATTATAGTACTGCAGGATCATCACCTGGTTTACTTTGGGGCAAGCTGGCCTTGGGCTGACCTGGAGTAGTGTTTTACATGAATTCAAATGTGACAAACTACTACTAGATACACCATTACCTAGATAAATGAGAACCTTCACAGACACATATTTTTCATGCAGGCAGCCCTAGGTAATGTTCACATGCTGAGCTTCCATGATTGAAAGCACTGAAATGCAATGAATAAAAGGGGTGGGACCAGGGACCCTCAACCTGGGGAAGGAAGGTGATTCTGGACATCCTACAGCTAGGACATGAGGCATTGTGAGGGTCTGTACATCTGTTGTGTCCATTTTGAGGGGTTCCCGTCATCCCTGTTCTAAATGCCTGGATTTGCCCCAAGAGGGGGGTTGAAATAAAGTCAAAACCTGGAGATCTCACTACTGGACTCCCTGTTGGTTCTATTGACCCTTAGACCCCTGGTCTAAGTTCTCTGTCACTCGTTCTGTCTCCTCAGGCCTGGAGAAGCATTGGTTACAAGTAATCACACATGAGACCGTCTTGTAAGTAACCAAAAACTTCTAATTTATTCCACAACGAAAGCTCTCTTTTATAGTACAATATAGTGTTAACTTTTTCAAGAATAAGGAATGTCTATAATATTACATAAAAACTTATCTGCTACATACAATAGAATCTGGCTAGATACTTTTCAAGGCTATGAACATGATCTTTCTCAGGCATTGTAATTAGTTATAAGTAACAAACAATTATTTTCTCATGGAACAGAAATATTTGACATTTAATTGTATCATGACAGAAACAGGTGCTTGTTAATACAAAGAAATAGTTGAATACTATCACCGTCTCTACCAAGGCTAAGCTAAGATAAAAAATAGAAGAATTTTGTGAGTATAGTTCGGTAATACATAACTGACACAGCATATTTTCATTAACTCATTCTGGTTATAATACAAAACAATTAATCAACATGGAATATAAAATGGAGTGGGAAAAACAAAATGACAGACCTAAAAGACATACATTTCCCTTCAATCCGCTCTTAAAATCATTATTTACATATATGATTTTTATTCTCCCTTATACAACATAGTTCTTTTTCTGCTTCTCTCTGTATTTGGCTAGATAACTATTGTACTCTTTGGGTTTTGGGTTCAGTGGGGCAGTTTGTTCTTAGGTCTCTTCTTCATACATAGTCATACCTATTCCTTTGTTCATAAGCTTCTTAATACACGGAAAAATGCAGCAAACCACAAAACCTATGGTAACTAATATAATCAGAATAATAATAGCAAGCTGCAATAGTGTCTGTTTCCAGCTAGTGAACCACCCAAAATACTGATCCCAAAAATTTCTTTATGGCTAATGTGACTTTGCCATTTGGACCTGTGTTGTCTAGAATGTAAGTGCAACAAATGTCTACCATGTCTATGTATTTTGCATGTACCACTCTTCTCAGCTAGAATCATATCTAGGGCCATCCTGTTCTGGAGTGTCATCTGTGGAGTGGCTTCTAATTGTTCAGCAGTTCCCTTTAGGGCATCCCTAGTATAATTAACAAATCTTTTTGGAGTTGTTTTAGGGTTGCCTTCCATCCTATATGTCCTATCCCATGGTATTGTGCAATGTATATCGGGGCATTACACCGTGGGATGCATGGTTTCCCCCTCTTTGCAGATTAATCCAGTCTTTGGATTCTTCTGTAAAATAGGGTAGCACCAGTCTTTGAGCTCCTTTGTGAAAGCTGACTGCTACAAAGTTGTGATCAATTGGGAATCATCTGGGAGGATGGGGCATAAAGTGGGCATCTGCAGTAAAGCAAGTTATTACTGAGCTACCTTTTTTTCTTCATAATCTGCTAGAGCGTTACCTTTTATTATATCATCGTCCCTTTGGTATGTGCTCTGCAGTGTATGACAGCAAGTTCCTTGGGAAGTGTGAGAACCTTGAGCAAATTGGCTACTAGTTGGGAATGGGCAATCTTTTTCCCATCAGCTCCTATGTAGCCTCTGAGAAACCATAATACACCATGGTGATACACTGTTCCATAGGCATATTAGAATCCGTGTAAATAGTGACAAACTGATCTTTGTACAGTTCACATGCTTTAGTGAAAACAATCAATTCAGCAGCCTGGGCTGATAGAAAAAAGATTTGTCATTTGGCCTAATGCAGGAGCCATCTATGAAAACAACATCAGCATTTGGGATTGGAATCTTTAATAAATCCAGTCTGGGTGAAATATTAGCCTCAATGGATTTGAAGCAGTCATGAACCTCGGGTCCTAGATCATTTGACAATTTGAGACCCAACAGTGCGTTTAGGATCATTGCTAGACCTGAGTTGTTATACTTGATATGCAACATGGGGTTGCTCATCAAGATAACCTCATATCCGCTGAGTTGTTTGGAGTACATGTGCTGAGTGTGTATATTTCTTAGTAAAATAGCTACATTATGTGTAGTGTGCAATATCATAGGGTGTCCTAAGGTGAATGACATAGACATCTCCACAGTCATAATGTAAAATGCCAACACTTTGAGACACGCAGGCATGCCTTGGACCTGAACTGGCACCATTTTTGAGAAAAAAGCTACAGGGCGAAGTCTGCCTCCGTGCTCCTGGGCGAGTACACCAGCCATGGTCTTACAATTGTCCCTTGCATACACATGAAACATTTTTAAGACAGATAACATCCGTGTACTGCAGCAGGACTGACCCATAGTCCGGTGTCCACTCCCTCAGAGTGGCCTGGAGAACAGTTGCGTAGACTACAGAAAAATCTACAAAAACCCTGAGGCATTAAACAGAAAACAAAAATGGGCTGTGTCTCTGCATCAACAAGGAAAAAACATTCAGCATTAGACGGTATGGCTGTAAAAAAGACGGAATGTCAAACACCAACAGAACAATGTTTTGTAACACAGTCAATGTCCTCTATTTCTAAACATTTAATTATTAACGTGTCTCTTACAGTGAGAAATGGATATTGCTTGGTCTGTATTGCCACCTTGTATCTGGTTCTACCTGCCGGTCCAGGACAGAAAATTTTATCTATTCCTGCTTTATTTGCCAAGTCTACTAATAAGGACCCTGATATCTCTTTTAATCCTTCAGCAGAAAAAAAGTTTCCTCATTCTGTGTGGAATCAGGAATTCCTTGGGTGGGGGTTTAGGTTGATCTTCCACAGCGTCCTGGACTGGGACGGGGGATGAGGCTGTGGATTGGATTTGCTGCTGTGCTGCAATAAAAAATTCACATCCTCTTTGGAGAAGGAAAGATATATTCTGACAGTACGGAGCTGACAGTACAGAGCGGGTCTAGTAACACATAAACACTTATCACTCTCAAACAAAAAATAGACAATAAGAACTTAAATATTGACTCTATTTCAATTACTTTAACCCGTTCACTTACCAACCGGGTTCACTTATTTGCATAAACAAATTATCTTATACTCTATGCATTTGATAGTAGAAGCAAAGAAAAGAAAGTTGGTTACCCTCAACAGACTAGTTAAGACTCTGTAATTAACCTAGACCCTGTCTAGGTATTTCAAATGTAGACCCCGTCTACATAAATCACCTTTCCTTATCTGAGTCTCCCGGAGACTCAATGAAGTATTCCCGGAATACTCCTGTCACAGTTCAGAGATCGAGAGTTAAGTCAGAGCCCACGGACAGCCGGACAGACAGACAGATTTTGTATATCTTACGGGTGACCGCAAACGGGTTGACCTCCAATCTCGGTGGGACCTGCAATTGAAAGGTTGTCCATAGCCCCTGGCTATCAGTCTTTATAGTCGGTTTCAGGTACGGACTACTCATACAAAACAAATAATCTTATACTTCTATATGTGGAAAATAATAAACTTTAGACACAGAATGAGTGACTATAGGCAATCTCCCTGAGATTGCTTAGTCTCCCTGAGACAATTTTTTCTCCCTGAGATTTCTTAGTCTCCCTGAGACAATTTTTCTAACACTCCCGGAGTGTTGTGTTCCCAGAACACATATTGGCTTAAATGGATATCGGACTAATCAGAGCCTCCCAGTTTCCTTATATCCAACTTGTACAGGTTATATAGAAAATAATTCTACTTACCGGACAAGTGGATGGTCACTGAGCGGGTGATGCCGATATCCCGGGCGAGCCCCCAAAACTGTTGGTTCTATTGACCCTTAGACCCCTGGTCTAAGTTCTCTGTCACTCGTTCTGTCTCCTCAGGCCTGGAGAAGCATTGGTTACAAGTAATCACACATGAGACCGTCTTGTAAGTAACCAAAAACTTCTAATTTATTCCACAACGAAAGCTCTCTTTTATAGTACAATATAGTGTTAACTTTTTCAAGAATAAGGAATGTCTGTAATATTACATAAAAACTTATCTGCTACATACAATAGAATCTGGCTAGATACTTTTCAAGGCTATGAACATGATCTTTCTCAGGCATTGTAATTAGTTATAAGTATCAAACAATTATTTTCTCATGGAACAGAAATATTTGACATTTAATTGTATCATGACAGAAACAGGTGCTTGTTAATACAAAGAAATAGTTGAATACTATCACCGTCTCTACCAAGGCTAAGCTAAGATAAAAAATAGAAGAATGTTGTGAGTATAGTTCTGTAATACATAACTGACATAGCATATTTTCATTAACTCATTCTGGTTATAATACAAAACAATTAATCAACATGGAATATAAAATGGAGTGGGAAAAACAAAATGACAGACCTAAAAGACATACATTTCCCTTCACTCCCCAATTTGGGTTGACAGTCCCCTTAAAAGTTGAGGTTGACCAGTTTCTGCACAGTTGCTTATCACTATCGAGTAGTTCAGAAGTTTGACCCTTTCAATGAGATGATAATGAAGATAAAACACAAATCAATCATAGTATAAAATGGATGACACTTTATTATTCTTATGTGGTCATCTGCAGAGTGAATTCCACCTGGACACCAAGGGCTCAGCATGATGCTGTTGGTCGGTCATTGATGGTCCTGTGATGTGTTCCTCTCCACTGTAGCCTCATTGTTCGGATTCTACAGAATCACATGAAATAATCAAAAGAAATAAAAGAGAATTGTTAGCAACAATTGTGAATGTAATAAAGCCTCAACATTTTAGAAGAGTTGTGCATTTTCCAATTTGACAGAGATCTAAAACTGTCAGCTTTAAAGTAGCTACGGTACATATAGTATTTAATGTACTCATTCTCCTGTGCTGGTAATAACTGGGTAATGAAATATTTTTGAAGTTCAGGGGTGGGGACGGTACAGAAAAAACTACTTCTCCAGGGTGGGAACTTCCTATTTTTGTTCCTTTCTTAAAAGGAATTTAGCAACCCGTTAGCTATAATTCACTTTCAGAATTTGAGCTTTCCATTACCTCCTGTAGTGTCAGCAAGATAGGCATCACTGGACCCAGGAAATCAACACTCCTGAAAAGTATTGGTTTCCCAGAGGACATCTGGGACCATTTCTCAGGATTGCAGTGGTGTTGAGCAGCATGGGTGACAGGAGAGGTGAAAATGTATACTCTTGTTTAACAGGTAGACATTTCCCTGAAAGGTTTACTATAGCAACATGGTCATTTTAGGAAACAACCTCCAGCAGGAAGGTCCCGCCCCAAAGTAGTGGTTTATTCCGAAGGGGCCCTGCCCCTGAGATTTCTGATTTTTTTCCTGGGGCAGTTTTTACTGATTCTAAGCTCTTGGCAGTGCAGTTTCTCCATGATTCATGAAGCTGTTGGACTTGGAAATTAAGGACCACTTGTCTGAGGTTGAGTCTTCCATCTCCTGGTGATATTACATCCTCTGGGCATCTCCCATTCTCAACTTGGGAAGCAGTGCAGCATTGTGGTGTGCCTAGTATCTCCATAGATTGATGCATGGCCTGCTATCCAATCCAATGCAATCCAAAATAATTCAGCTATGAATATTAATGATACTGCTGTAGAACTTTGAAGATGTTGCCTAAATTCTTTGGCTAATAAGGACAAATATTTACTTTCTGCACCACTAGGCCAAACTATCCTGTAATACACCTACTCCTTCCTCAGTTGACTGGCCAGCCTTGGTATCACACTGACAAAATCAGAACATAGCCACACAAGGCACACCCGGACTGAGGTCAGAGAGAATGCAAGAGGTACTTGCCCCCCCTGTGTCAGTACTCCTACAACTGTAATCTAGAGGTATAATACAAGCTGTCACCAGTAATTTTTTTTGATAGCTTATAAACTGACTTTATATAATTTTTTTCATGATGTATTTGAAATGTTTCAACAAATTTAACAAATACACATTTTACTCATAGTGCTTTCATATGTGTTGTGTTTGCAGACCATGGAAGGCTTTCCAGTAAAAGTCCAGCACTAGCTTTGAATGTGTTGATTCTTTCTTCAGCTGTGTGTGTTCTCTGACCTCCTGCTAATCTGGTCTATTCAGAGCATAATAACAAACCAGCTTTCTAAAAACTCTGATTTTAAAGCAAAATTACCATGCATTTTCCCAAATGTGTCAAAATTAGCTTAAAATTTAGCATTTGGGGGGGAAATAAATTTAGGAAACCTTCTCATGTTCTGCAAAGAGCTCTTGGTATACTCTCCGGCCACTTTGTTAGATACACCTGTTCAATTGCTTGGTAACACAAATTGCTAATCAGCCAATCACATGGCAGCTACTCAATGCATGTGGGCATCTAGAAGTGGTGAAGGAACTTGCTGAAATTCAAATTAGGCAGCAGAATGGGGGAAGAAAGGGGATTTAATTGACTTTGAAAGTGGCATGGTAGATGGCAGACAGGCTGGTTTGAGTATTTCAAAAACTACTGATCTACTGGGATTTTTACACACAGCCATCTCTAGGGTTTACAGGGAATGGGCCGAAAAAGAGAAAAATATCAAGTGAGCGGCAGTTGTGTGGATGAAAATGCCTTATTGATGTCAGAGGTCAGAGGAGAATGGGAAGACTGGATCGAGATGATAGAAAGGCAAAAGTAACTCATGTCAATATGGACCAAAATCTCTGAGGAATGTTTCTGACACCTTGTTGAATCTATTCCACGAAGAATGAAGGCAGTTCTGAAGGCAAAAGGGGGACCAAACTGGTATTAGCAAGGTATAGCTAATAAAGTGGCTGGTGAGTGTATTTGTGCCTCATATATTTTTTTGATATTAAAGATTTTTTCTCCATAAAAGAAAAAAAAATGTAATACAACATTGTATAAATAATATTATAATATTATTTATATAAAGTATTGGGCCCGCCCTCAAAATCATTGGATTCAGGTGTTCCAATTGCCTCCATGGCCACAGGTGTATACAATCAAGCCCCTAGACATGCAGACTGCTTCTACAAACATTGGTGAAAGAATGGGTCGCTCTCAGGAGCTCGGCAACTTCAAGCGTGGTCCCGTGATAGGTGGCCACCTGTGCAATAAGTCCATCTGTGACATTTCCTGGCTACTAAATATTCCACGCTCAACTGTTAGTGGGATTATAACAAAGTGGAAGCAACTGGGAACAACAGCAACTCAGGCCACGTCACATGACAGAGCGGGGTCAGCGCATGCTGAAGCACACAGTGCACAGATGTCACCAACTGTCTGCAGAGTCAATAGCTAAAGACCTCCAAACTTGGTGTGGCCTTCAGATTAGCACAACAGTGCATAGAGAGCTTCACAGAATGGGTTTCCATGGCTGAAAAGCTTCATCCAAGCCTTACATCACCAAGTGCAATGCAAAGCGTCGGATGCCGTGGTGTAAAGAACGCCACCACTGGACTCTAGTGGCAGTGGAGACATGTTCTCTGGAGTGACCAATCATGCTTCTCTGTCTGGAAATCTGATGGATGTGTCTGGGGTTTGGAATTTACCAGGAGGCTGGGTCTATTTTGGGTACCTGCTCCCCAAAGGTGCCAATCCTTAATGGGGAGAGGGAGACAGTCTTTAAAGCAGAACTTCCCCTTTTGGGTGGAGCTCCTCTTTACTGATATTTAATGAAAGGTTAGGGCTGTGCTATATGTCTATGAATTCAGCCTATTGGACATCAGTACAATTGTATATATTTTCCAGTGGCGGATCTAGTTTTAAAAAAGTGTTTTGGTTGTATTAGTGTTCCTCAATGTCCAACATCATGTTCCCTTTTAATGAGCAAGCAAATTTTGTTGTACAAGAACAGGTCCAGGATAGAACAAAGGATCCTCCAGAACCCTCAGGAGTTATTTAAAGCCCATTAGACCCTTAAAAAATACTGTTCTCCTCCTCCCTCTTTACCTCCCCAAATTACTTAATATTATATTCTACATTATGGTGAAACTTCAACTAAAAGTCCCAGTTTTTGCTGAAATGTCACATTCGGGAACTGCCAGCTTTGGACATTTCTGTTTATTACTAAAGAGGTTTATAAATGATGGAAATCTCTGGGTCCACTTACCTTCGGGGTCATCACATTTCATTGTACATACAACATTGCAGCACTTCTGCTTGTCTGGACAGTTGGCGTCCCCTTGGCACTCTTCTTTTATTGAGAAGCACGGTGCGAAGGTTTCATAAAATTTACATTTTCCTTCTTTATCTGTACACAAAGGAAAGGTTTTGATGTTCATCACTTTCCTCCATCAGTGATATATGGGTACATTGTATATAACAGTCAAGTCGTTTGAGATTTGAGCACTTGTGTAGACGATTTCCCTTTTATTTATTCCCTTTAGATGGAACCAAATAATCACCTGAACATGATGTGCTATTAACTTTAAAAAAAAAAAATCCCTGCATGTAAAACCTTCTGCAACTCATCATAAACTATACAGCCCAAAGCTTGAAGATACCTGACCATCACACCTATATTCTGGTTATCACTCATCCTAAATATTAAGACTCCCTCCTCATTGGCCTACTTCTACACAGACTATCCCCCCTTCAGTCTATGATGATTGCTGCTGTCAGACTCATCCACCTTACCAACAGCTCAGTGTACTCCACCCCTCTCTACCAATCCCTCCACTGCCTTCCATCCAGTGTGTAGGCATGTGCGGTCTCTTTATCCCCTGCAGGTGGCGCTCAAACCACAGCAGCATTTGCAGAGGGAGAGGAAGTTAGGAGGAATTTACTCTTCTATGGTTTCCTGGGTCACTGGGAAGAGATCTGGTTGGATGTTGCTGTCTCATGTGACTCTGAAGACCATCTTGAATCTATTTAAAGTGATACTGAACCCACAGCAATAAAATCAGTCTGTATAATGCAGTAAAGCATGCTTGTTATCAGGGGTGGACTGACAACTCATGGGGCCCCCAGGAAATAGGGGATCATGGGGCCCCTATGTCCTTGCCCAAACTCAAAAAAAGCCTATGAAAAAGGTACCAGGGGAATCTCATGGGGCCCCCTACTGACCCGGGTTCTCAGGCAGTGCCCAAGTTTCCAAATGGTCAGTCCGCCTCTGCTTGTTATACTCACTGTGGAACCTAGGTGTTAATCCTCTGCATTGTGTAAAAAGGCTGTTTGATGCTGACTTCTCTGTTCCTCCCCTTTTTCATTGACCAGCACTTATCTCCAGACTGAACCGTAGGCATGCACATGCTCAGTTTGGTGTGTATTGCTAGAGAGGTTTTTTTTTTCTTGGGAGAGTGCATGTGATAAGCACAAGGCCAATCAGTGCTGTCCAAACAGAGGTCAGGGGTTTTGCATCCTCCTAGAGCAGAAAGAAAACTCCTCCTACAAGCTTTAGCTAGTGCTTTGCTGGACAAATTTTAGGCATTT
>CATNWA010003128.1:0-20188 GCA_951230385.1 Staurois parvus
CCCTTTTTCCCCCTTTTTTGGCCCCAAAAACCCGGAGTGGACCCCAACCTTAAAACTCACAGTAGGCCTCTTTCGCGGGACACTTATTTTCCATCCATCATTTTGGGCCGTTCATACTGTCCAATAAATATATATATTATCAGTTTTAAATATAGAAGTGAATTGTCTTTCTTGCCAAAGGACCCCAGGCGGTCAACAGCCCTTGATTGGAGGATGGGATCCGTACATCCCCGGGAAAAAAACAAGGCAAAAAAGGGTCCTCCATCTATAACGGGAGTTGGCTAGTGCCCGGAAGGGGGCGTTTCCACACTGGTTTTCCCACATTTTGGACCCAATTTCAATGGCAGGGGTGTCTTTGGTTGCGGGGTTTTCACCAAAAGAAAGGCAGGATGGTCAGGGCCCAATGTGTTAAAGAGGGAAAAAGTGTGTGCTGGGGGGGCCCACTTGCCCCTCACTGGGGGCCGCCCCTGGACTTCAAAACCCCGCAGGAGCCATCAGAGGTGAGCTGAGTCTAGGAGGATGGCAAGTCATGGAGATGAAGGGAGGAGGAGGGGGCGGACAATGAGATGAGGTGAGGGAGCAGATGCTGATTGATCATGTGGGACCAACCTCATAATGATCCTTCAGCTGAGGGGAGGGAGGTGGGAGAGGGGGAGGGAGATAAAAGGACAGAGGAAGATGCCAGGTGTCTTGGGGGCCAGTGTAGCAGCATGAGCTGCAGCTCCTTCCAGTTTCCTCTCAGACTCAGTCCCTTACATCAAGTCGGGCTGCCGGCTGCTGATACACTGTAGAGTTTTGCAACTCTGTCATCTTTTTTTTTGTTTTGTTTCTCTGTCTCATTAGTTAATACACTTCATTTAATTTTGGTTACTACATATTTTGTCTTTAATATTGGTGCTGGTGGCATATTATAGCACTTATTTTTGCAATTTAAATTAAAATAAATTTAGAGTCAGTTTCATGTTTTGGTTGATTTAATATTTTTCTAATTATAATATAAATATGTAATATAATTCTAATCATTTATAAATTTAAGTAACTGGTCTTGCCTGTCGTGTAGATGGATTTCCTCCCACACTCCAAAGACAAAAGCGTTAATTGGTTCCTGTCTGAAATTGAACCTAGTATCTGTATGACTGTACAGTTCCTGTCTGAATGACCCTAGTATGTGTATGTATGTACAGTCATGGCCAAAAATATTGGCACGCCTGCATTTCTGTCAGATAATACACTATTTCGCCAGAAAATTGTTGCAATTGTACAAACGTGTTGTAGCATTCTCTTCTGTTTGTATTGAGCTATGACAACAAAAAAGTCGACCTCACTAGAAATGGAATGGAATGGCACCTTCCAAAACTGTGAGAAATAATTGCATTCCAAGTTTTTGTTTCTCTTGTAATTTGTCATTAAAACTCACCTGCATCAATTAACAGATCTTAATGTTCCTGTGTCCACTGTGCACAACATTATCAAAAAGTTTACAGCCCATGGCATTATAGCTAATCTCCCTGGATGTGGACAAAAGAGAAAAACTTGATCAAAGATTACAAGGAAGGATTGTTTGAATGGTGGATAAAGAACCTCGATAATCTTCCAGACAGATTCAAGCTGACCTTCAGGCACAGGGTACAACTGTGTCAGCTCGCACTATACGTTGCCATCTGAATAAAAAAGGGACGCTATGGAAGGAGACCGAGGAGGACCCCACCACTGACACAGAAACATAAAAAAAGCCTGATTGGAATTTGCCAAACCTTACCTGAGGAAGGCAAAATCTTTTTGGGAGAATGTGCTGTGGACAGACGAAACAAAATTACAGCTTTTTGGTAAAACCCATCATTCTACTACTGTTTTCAGAAAAAGCAATGAGGCCTTTAAAGAAAATAATACAGTCCCCTACAGTAAAACATGGTGGATGTTTTGGGGTTGCTTTGCTGCTTTAGGCACTGGAGGTTATGGCCATGTGCATGGCATTATGAAATCTGAAGACTACCAAATAATTCTTGGGTGCAATGTAGGTCCCAGTGTCAGAAAGTTGGGTCTCCACAGAGGTCATGGGTCCTCCAGCAGGACAATGACCCAAAGCACACATGAAAAAGCCCCCAGAAATGGTTTTAGATAAAGTTCTGGAATGGAACTGAACTTGCCAGCAATGAGTCCAGATCTCAATCCCATAGAGCTGCTGTGGAGAAATCTCAAAACATCAGCTGTAAAAAGAAACCTTCTAATCTGAGAGACCCTGGAGCAGCTTATTCGCTTCAATGGGTTGCCTTACACACATAAATTAAAATAAAAAGTGTATGAGCCTTTTTTCTAAATTTAAATTTTTTTTTCTGCACCCAAAATGCATGGTACTTTTTTTTACATGCATTTTAGTGCACTCGGTATAAGGTGCATTCAGGTGTCATTAATAGATAATGGCACTACCTTGCCCCTGCAAAAAGAATATGCAAAATCATGCATGATCCTGCAATGCAAAAACATGAATATAGCCTAATGACAAGCCATATGGTATGCTGCATTTAAAATAAAAGTTTTGTTTACTTACTATTTAGTTTACTGTGTTGGCAATTATTATTATTACTATTTTTATGTTTATTTTGAACTTTTTTTTAGGCCCACTATCTTTTTTATGCAGCACTAAAAAAAACAGACATACCAAATTAAAACATACAAAAACTAAATTTTACATACATGAAAGGCAAAGAGAAAAACTAACTATAGGGAGGAATATTCAGTGGCGTCCCTAGGCAGGTGCGGGGGGTGCGCGCCGCACCAGGTGACTCCGGACCCACTCCACGAAAAGGTAAGTTGTAAAACAAGCCAATGATCCCCGCAGGAATGGATCGGATCTGCTGATTGAACATAATGGATTGGAGTCCAATCCATTATGCTCCCCAATCCGCAGATCCGATCCATCCTGCTAGGATCGTCGGCTTGCTTTACAACTTACCTTTTCGTGGAGCGGGTCTGGTGTCACCCCGTATAGGTTGCATGCCGACGATCCCCGCAGGATGGATCGGATCTGCGGATTGGGCAGGATAATGGATCGGAATCTGCAGATCCGCTTGTCATAATCTATCAACATTACTTAACTCTGTCAGCATGCTGTGCATGGTGGGTGTTCTGCCAGTATAGTTATAGCACAGAAATGACCTGTTTCTGGTTTCAATACTTTTCGAGTCACTAACTTGGGACAAGAGGGAGACAGAAAGTCAGAGTAGTAATGTGCATGATTGTTCCTGGTCTGTGACTCAAAGTATTGAAGCAATTGAATCAGCAAGATAGCAAGGCAATTATTTTCTAAGAAAAAAAAAAGGATCAACAATGGTCACATTAATTATGGGTTTTCCATTATACAGGGAATTATCAGCTCTCTTTATGTCTTACACTATATGGCCAAAAGGTTGTAGAATACTGACCATCACCCTGTATGAACATGTTTGTGATCCCATTCCAAGCACCATGGGTATTAATATGGGGTTACCCATCACCACCACACACAGAAACACCTTTCCTGTAGCTCTAACAGCTACCACTCTTCTGGGAAGCCTTTCCACAAGATTTTGGACCATGTCTGTGGATCTTTGTGTCCATTCAGCCAAAGGGGTCAGGTACTTATATTGGGTGGGAGCATGTGACCTTCAATCTACGTTATAGTTTTTTGGGCTGAAGCCAGGGATCTGTGCAGACAGCCCAGATTCCTCTGCACCAGGGGTGGCAACTGTGGCCCTCCAGCTGTCGTAGAACTACAAGTCCCATGAGGCATTGCAAAACTGACAGTTACAAGCATGACTCCCAAAGGCAGAGGCATGATGGGACTTGTAGTTCACCAACAGCTGGAGGGCCACAGTTGCCCACCCCTGCTCTACACCAAACTCATCAAATCATGTTTGAAGCTGGTTTTATGAACAAGGTCACAGTCTTGATTGAACAGAAAAATGGCCTTCCCAAGCTGTTTCAACAGCGTTGTAAATGCACAACTGTATAAATGTATTCCTAAGCTGTAGCACTAATTGTGCACTTTACTAGAAGCACCACTCAGTTGTTTGAAGAAACATCCAGATATGTTTGACCATATGGTGTATGTAGATAGCAAGTGAAAACGGTTCTCCTGGTAGGAAAAATCGAAACCATCTCATAGACTGCTTCACTCAAGGTCTTTGAGCTTAGATGAAACTATCTTCTAATGTCTAACAAACACCTCAACCCTTGGTTGAATCAGAAACAGCAGATTTAGGAATCACAATTTTTTGAAGGTTATGAAGGTATTTTTATCTCAAGCACCAGTGAGCTATAAATGTTACGGATAAGAGGAAATGAGTTTTTGCAAATTTCATTAAAAATCAGGACATTTAGTGAACAAAGCCATGTCAAACTGCAGTGGGGTGTCACATTTAGATGCACAACACACCTGTAGCTCTAAAGTGAAACCAACTAAACTTCAGTGAAGACAAAATCAGTAATTGGGTTGCAAAATCATGTTCAGCCCTATTGGCCACTCAACCCTAATTACCATGAAACTTCAGCAAAAAAACAACTGTTATAATACAAGAAACAGATGAATATCATTAGGGTTGATTCTCATACCAAAATAAAAAAATGTTGCACAATTGTGGTTTTCTAGCTTTATTATTGATAAATAAAATATAATACATGCGTTGTCAAAAGTGCATACAGTTAACATTTTTGTAACAAGATGAAAGATTCTACAGTCCTCTAAGCAGGCTGGGAAATAGGCTTGGTACAGGTGCAACCAACAGTAACCAACTGTGTTTCCAGAAAGAAGTTCTGGTGGCAATCTTTGATCTCTCGGCGAAGGACCAGAATTTCCTTTTGGATGGGCATGGACATCATCCCAATGTCTTCTTTGCCCTCCATGTCCAGACACCACTGATGTTCACATACTGCTTGACGAATAATGGTAGGGATTCTGTTTTCATCCTCATCCATTCTGAAAAAAAATCATAGATGAGACTGTAAATTGAAGACAGCATACATTCATCGGTAATATATTTGTAGCTTACAGAGAGACCCAAACAAGCCAAGGTCCTCCAGATGATGTGCCACTAAAATGTTTTTTACTACTAGAACAGTTATTTCTTTTCAAGAGGTCAATATTACACAATTCTGTAGATCATATAATGAAGAAGTACAACTTAAACCCCAAACAAAACATGGACAAGAACAGAACAAGGGGTTCCAAGCTTGAAAAAGTTTGTTGGGGAAATGGTAAGCACAATACTGTCTTACGTTGGCTGAAGAAAAAAATAGGATAGAGAGTATTCAGGGTTGATAGAAATTGGGAGTTATAATTTTCACAAAATGATGGCTAAAGGTACTGGGGTCAATAAGAAAGGCAAAATTAATGACTAGATCACCTTCAGGGACATGTTTGATGTTACACCTATATTGAGGGTGTAACATGAAATATGTTAACATTTACCCACCCCCACCACAAACTGCTCCCATCAGGTGCTTCTACCTCCAGACATCTGTTTAGTCTTGAATTTAATGGGGCTGTGTGTAGCTCTGCCTGCACAGCCATGTTGTCCATCCATAAAAATCTATGAATAAAGTCCCATCATGTTGGAGGGACTACTAGATGTCAATTTAGCACAAGTGGTGTCACTACACTTATAGTTCAGTGTTTACTTTCTCCAGCCCTGTACCTGAAGGTCCAACTTAGAGACCTGGGTCTGGATGAAAAGTCTGTAGGAGTCTGTGCAATCAACTGGTCATGGCTGCAATGTTCAGCAGGCTCCAAAACAAAAAAATAATAAACTCACATTTTCTTATTATTTGGGTGCATTTATTACACTTTTACAAAGGATGGAATTTGCTTTTTTTTTTAAGTTTTGGTGGTTTTTCCAAGAGTGGGCTTCTGAGGGTTACATTAGACCTGTTTCTGTGCCAAGAAATTGTCCTTCCCAATTTAATTTTTTTAACAGATAAAAAACATAATTAAAAAAAGACGATAAAAGGAATTAAAGTGCCAGTATGCAAAATATAAATTTAAAAGAATTTGGAAAAAAAAGACAATTACAAAGATCATTGAATGAAAAAAATAATAAACTACTCTATATATACCATCTCAAAAATAAATAAGTACATAAATACACCCCTAAAAAAAGTCTTATTTTTAACCAAGTGTTACCAAAGTAGCCAAGAAAGTAATATTTATAGATGGCGAAAATGGTAATTTTGCAGCAAAATCAATTTAGCCAAAATCACTCTGCTCATCACTGGAGATGAAGACAAACATTTTAAGGATTTATAGCTTGGTGACCTGAACCTATAGGTTGTATGGCACCAGGATGTATAGCTAAATCCTTTTACCTGCAAGTATTCACTTTCACTTCATCACTCTCCTTAAAAAAACTATATAGCTAAAAGTCTGTGGACCCCTGACCATCATGCTGATATGAGTTTGGTGGACATCTCATTTCAAAACCATAGATGTCAATATGGAGTTGACACCTTTCATGGTTATAACAGCTTCCACTGTTCTGGGTAACATTTTCCACAGGATTCCAAAGGATGTCTGGGTAAATTTGTGCCCATTCAGCAAAAAGAGCATTTGTAAGGTCAGGTGATGATGTTGGATGTGAAGACCTAGCTCACAGAATTTGTCAACTGTCACTTACAAACAAAGTAATGCAAGCAAAGTTAGCTCATTTAATTTGTTGTACATATCAGGGTTGATTTACTAAAACTGGAGCACTTAGAATCTGGTGCATCTGTGCAAGGTGGGCAATCAGCTTCTAACTTCAGTTTGTTCAATTAAGCTTTGGCAAAAAAACATTGAAGCCGATTGGATTCTATTCAGTGCTGCCCCAGATTTTGCACTCTTCAGTTTTAGTAAACCAACCCCATTAAATGAACCCCAACATGCGATTGTGAAGGTTTGAAATTAAGAATTTACTAAAAAGGAAGATACGTTACTTGTAACTCCAGGGTGAGAGGGAGCGCAAATGTACTTCTCCTTCTATAATGTGACCTATGTCAATGCTTGTGTTGAGGCTGAGTCTTAGATTCTGCAGAAAAATCTTATCTCTGGGGAAAGGGCATGGTTTACTGTTTACTGTAGACACCGAGCAGAACAGCAGACACAATCACCAGCAACTGAGAAATAAAGACAAGACGGCACTGAATACTACAAATCATGATATTCATAATGACAATCATCATAAAAAAAGAATAAATGTCAAATAGTAGACATAGTAGTAATCCAGCCCGATATACTGCAACATCACTAACAATAATACAATAATAGTAATATACATTATTCTTTTGGCTAACATCTAGGAAAACCAATTTCACAGGCCACGTGCTTAGTATTTATATATATGGAAATAACAGCATTAAATAAATATCTATCTATCAGGGGTGGACTGACAACTCATGGGGCCCCCAGGCAATAGAGGATCATGGGGCCCCTGTGTCCTTGCCCAAACTCAAAAAAGCCTATGAAAAAGGTACCAGGGCCCCCTACTGACTCAGGCAGTGCCCGAGTTTCCAAATGGTCAGTCCGCCCTTGCTATCTATCTATCTATCTATCTATCTATCTATCTATCTATCTATCTATTTGTCTATCTATCTATCTATCTATGTATGTATGTATATCTATCTATCTATTTATCTATCTATCTATCTATCAATCTCTATTGACTCTGTATGTCCATATAAGTATCATACATCTATCTGCAACCTGTCTATCTAACTTGCTCTGTGTATCCATCTATCACTCTTTGTGTATGTATTTTTAGCATTATATTGTGTTGTGTTGTTGTATAGTGCTAAATTATCTATCTATCTATCTATCTATCTATCTATCTATCTATCTATCTATCTAATTCAATGAGTTATACCCATATGGAAGAAAAATATATTTCAAATATATTTAAAAAAATATTCTTTCCAAATTTATTGACATATTTTTGAAATGCTACAATTTTGGCCATATTCAGTATATTTCAAAATATATTTCAATATATATATATATATATATATATATATATATATATATATATATACATACTGCATGTTGAAATAGGTTTTTATTACAACATATATGAAAAATATGTTTAAAAATACATTTCAAATATACTGTATGTCTTTTAATTTACAAATCTGCATTTTTGGAATGCATTTACAAATATATGTAAAAATATATGTTAAAATGACTTTTTTTAATGTTAAAATTTTTTTTTAAATAAATATTTTTTTAAATGTATTCTTCAGATTTTTTTAACATATAAAAAAGTAATTTTAACATATATTTTTAGATATATTGGTAAATGCATTCCAAAAATGTAGATTTGTATTTTTAAAGACATGCAGTATATTTGAAATGTATTTTTAAAAATAGTTTTCATATTGTAATAAAAACGCATTTCAACATGCAGTGTATATATATATATATATATATATATATATATATATATATATATATATAATTGAAATATATTGAATATGGCCAAAATTGTAGCATTTCAAATATATGTCAATATATTTGGGAAGAATATTTTTAAAAATATATTTCAAATATATTTTTCTTCCATATGGGTAGTACTTTGCTCACTGTCATCCTTGTTTTCTGTGTTTTATAGAATAAGCCTATATATAACTTACCATTGCAAATATTCTGGGTAAAGTCATTGTTGGTATCTATTTTATCTTCTCTTGCTCTCCAGGTGTCTATGAATCTTCTAGGCTTTTAGCAATCTGGCCCCATAAATTTATATACCTTGTGCAGCTGTTCTGGGTTTCCCCATAATGTAAAACTATGACTGCATTTTCCATCAATTCTGCCAAAACTCCATGGGAAAAATTATTATCTTAATGACTAATTTTATAATTTGCTGTTAGCTAAATCAAACATCTTCAAAGCGTAAATTGGGTCAGATATTTGCATATGGTCAAAGCCACAAAATATAATTAGGTCATGACGCTACCTGTATTAACCTGAAAGTGGTTATAGGTGGTGACATTTGATTTTTCAGCAAGCCCATCAACAGAAAAATGTAATTATTTGTGTTCCTGCAATGTACAGTAGAATGTAATGGCTGGGAAATTAAACAGACAAAAAAAAATATGTATATCTTTCAGGTTCAAGACTTGATACGTTTTCAGGAACCCAGACCCCCTTCACTTTTTTCAATTTTGTTATGTTGCAACCTGATACTAGTTTTTTTAAATGCATGTTTTTTTTTCTCGTTAATCTACAGTCCGTACCCCATAATGACAAAGTGAAAACAGAATTTTAGAATTGTCTGCAAATGTATGAAAAAGTAAAAACTGAGCTATCGCATTGGCATAAGTATTCACAACCTTTGCAACAACACTTGGAATTTAGCTTAAGTGACTCCCATTTCTCTGAGATCATTGCTGAGATGTTTCTACGCCTTGATTGGAATCCACCTGTGGTAAATGGAATTGATTGGACATGATTTGGAAAGGAAGTGTACAATCCAAATGCACACATTTCTGCGTTAAAAATGTCTGTGTGTATAAGTGGGTGCTGCAGTGACCATCGGCTGGAACCGAACAGAATCAGCAAGGAAAAATGTCACCAGCACACCGAGGATCACCAATATGGGTCCAAAAGTTTTAATGAACAATCACATAGTTACAGCAAGGCAACATTTCGGAGTCTCACAGGACCCTTTCATCAGGCATGTGACTACCATGTCACATGCCTGATGAATGGGTCCTACGAGACTCCAAAACGTTGCTTTGCTATAACTATGTGATCGTTCATTAAAACTTTTGGACCCATACTGGTGATCCTCGGTGTACTACCACAGATCCTCAGTGTGCTGGTGACATTTTCCCTTGATGATTTGGAACACATCTCTTTATAAAAGGCCTCACAGCTGACAATGCATACTGTATCAGAACAAAAGCCATGAGGTCAGAGGAACTGCCTGCAGAGCTCAGAGACAGGATTATTGCAAGGCACAGATCTGGAGAAGCCTACAAAAATGTCTGCTGCACTGAAGGTTCCCAAGAGCACATTATCCAAGAGATAAATCTGGATAATTGGGACAATTTTGTTTTGATTTCCCTGGCTAGCTTGAAAGTGTGCTGGGACCTTCTTTGTATTATCTATATTTTGTATATTGCCTTGCCTGTGGGCACCTTTATCCTTTATGATTTAAACTGATCCGAGTGATTGCCTATATAAATATATATATATATATATATATATATATATATATATATATATATATATACATATATTAAGGATTATTATTATTTTACAGTATTTATAAAGAGCCAACAGTTCGCTCAGCGCTGTACATTACAATGGGAGACAGAACATGCGACAGTACAATAACAATGAAATGCGATACACAAGGGGTTCGAGGGCCCGACTCCTTGGAGCTTACAATCTAAGAGGGAGGGGATAGTGGTACAGGAGGAAATAGCTGTGGGGAATGGAGTGGTAGGAAGAGTGGAGGAGGACGGGAATTAGCAGGGGGTGAAGTAGGCTTCCCTGAAGAGGTGGGTTTTCAGGGTGTGCCTAAAGGAGAGGAGGAGAGTAGGTAATAGTCTGATGGATTGGGGTAGGGAGTTCCAGAGTATGGGTGACGCATCGATACCAGTATCAGTGCCGACACTGAGTATTTTCCCGAGTACTCATACTAGTGAAAATGCTCCCAATACCTGAAACTGATACTTGAAACTGATGCGGCGGTGCTGACCAATCAAATGCCATTTAGGCCGTACTGTCATCCCTGCACTGAGAGAAGAGAAAGCTGCAGGGGATCTGAATCCCCGGTTTTTCCTTCTGTGACAGTTTGGGACAGTAAGGTTATGACAAGTCTGTGTTCACGCAGGAGCAGTGAGGAAACTGCATGCAATTTGTACAGGAATTGCAATCCTGTTCAAATCACATGCTATTCTTATTTTGTATGGATGCAAATCGCACCACAAAGTATTGGTGCTTGGTATCGGTGAGTACTTTACCGAAAGTATCAGTACTTGTACTCGTTGATCAAAAAAAAAAGTTATTGGTGTATTCCTATTATACAGTATCTCACAGAAGTGAGTACACCCCTCACATATATTTAAAAATATTTTATTATATTATATATATTATATTTATATTATTTATTTTCATGTGCCTAGACTGAAGAAATTACACTTTGCTACAATGTGACGTAGTGAGTGTACAGCTTGTATAACAGTGTAGATTTACTGTCCCCTCAAAATAACTCAACACACAGCCATTAATGTCTAAACCACTGGCAACAAAAGTGAGTACAGCCCTATGTGAAAAGGTCCACATTGGGCCCAAAATGTCAATATTTTGTGTTACCACCATTACTTTCCAGCACTGCCTTAACCCTCTTGGGCATGGAGTTCACCAGAGCTTCACAGGTTGCAACTGGAGTCCTCTTCCACTCCTCCATGACGACATCACAGAGCTGGTGAATGTTAGAGACCTTGCTCTCCTCCATCTTCCGTTTGAGGATGCCCCACAGATGCTCAATAGGGTTTAGGTCTGGAGACATGCTTGGCCAGTCTATGACCTTTACCTTCAGCTTCTTTAGTAAAGCAGTGGTCATCTTTGAGGTGTGTTTGGGGTCGTTATCATGTTGGAATACTGCCCTGCGGCCCAGTCTCTGAAGGGAGGGGATCATGCTCTGCTTCAGTATATCACAGTACATGTTGGCATTCATGGTTCCCTCAATGAAACTGTAGCTCCCCAGTGCCGGAAGCCCCAGACCATGACACTCCCACCACCATGCTTGACTGTAGGCAAGACACACTTGTCTTTGTACTCCTCACCTGGTTGCCGCCACACGTGCTTGACACCATCTGAACCAAATACGTTTATCTTGGTGTCATCAGACCACAGGACATGGTTCCAGTAATCCATGTCCTTAGTCTGCTTGTCTTCGGCAAACTGTTTGCAGGCTTTCTTGTGTATCATCTTTAGAAGAGGCTTCCTTCTGGGATGACAGCCATGCAGACCAATTTGATGCAGTGTGCGGCGTATGGTCTGATCACTGACAGGCTGACCCCCCACCCCTTCAACCTCTGCAGCAATGCTGCTGGCAGCACTCATACGTCTATTTCCCAAAGACAACCTCTGGATATGAAGCTGAGCACGTGCACTCAACTTCTTTGGTTGACCATGGAGAGACCTGTTCTGAGTGGAACCTGTTAAACCGCTGTATGGTCTTGGCTACCGTGCTTCAGTTCAGTTTCAGAGTCTTGGCAATCTTCTTACAGCCTAGGCCATCTTTATGTAGAGCAACAATTCTTTTTTTCAGATCCTCAGAGCGTTCTTTGCCATGAGGTGCCATATTGAACTTCCAGTGTACAGAATGAGAGAGTGAGAGCGATAACACCAAATATAACACACCTGCTCCCCATTCACACCTGAGACCTTGTAACACTAAGGAGTCACATGACACCGGGGAGGGAAAATAGCTAATTGGGCCCAATTTGGACATTTTCACTTAGGGGTGTACTCACTTTTGTTGCCAGTGGTTTAGACATTAATGGCTGTGTGTTGAGTTATTTTTTGAGGGGACAGTAAATCTACATGTTATACAAGCTGTACACTCACTACGTCACATTGTAGCAAAGTGTCATTTCTTCAGTGTTGTCACATGAAAAGAATAGAATCAAATATTTACAAAAACACGAGGGGTGAACTCACTTCTGTGGGATACTGTATACTATATATATATATATATATATATATATATATATATATACATATATATATATCATAAATGTTTAAATTGACATCTTCAGTCAGATCTGCTCGATGTGAGAACTTAATGTTATGTAACTAGGAGAACTAAAAGTCTATTTTCCCTGCAGTAATCATAGAACATGTTTAGCCAAGAGCTAATTAATTAACCTGGCATTATGTCTTTGAATTGTGGTAGAAAAGTGAATCAAGAGATTACAGGTAGATAGAACCCAGGAGGGAATTACACCTAGAATTCCAGTGCTACAAAACCACATTGCAGTATATAAATATGTCAGTTGTAAATCGATAAAGCTCTGCAGCTTTTTCTTCCTTGTATGTTCCAGGGAAATAAATAATTGTTTATAACTGTTTATCTCACTTCCTTAAATTCCACCAGGTAGCGAGCTTTGTCTCTGAATAATTGAAAAAGGAAGTTATGTTTCTTATGTTTCTCTTGTTTATGCCTTGAAAAGCCGCTGACTAATGTTAGTGATTCACTCAAAACTTATGTGATTTCCTTTTGGGCTCGTTCACACCATGGTGCAGAGGTGTTCATTTTTCTGCACGTGTTTTGCAAGGGCACAAAAAAATAATTGTTCTCTATGTGCCCTGTTCACACCATAACACTAGTGTTAGATGCAGATTTTTTTCTTCCCAGGAATCTGCAACATGTTTAAATCTCACTTAAACGCGCATGAAAACTGATGTCCTGCAAATGAAATCTGCATGTCAGTTTTCATCAGTTTTTCTTTTTTTTGTTTACAATTGTTTTTATTAGGAGATAGACTACAAAAACTGCACCATTTAGTGAGGTAGAATAAACAGCTTGAAAAAAAGCATATATAAGAAATTAACAGAAATACAAAATACAATCATGAAAGTATAAAAAAACAGCAGTACACGATTAATAAAGTTATTAATCACTCTTTGAAAGTGATCCAAATATGATTTAGAGACCCACAATGGAAGCGCTCAAAATAAATAGAGGATTAAATATTTTGGTGGTATTTATTTACCATTGGGATTTTTATTTTTTTGCTATATAAATGAAAAAGTCCAACATTTTTGAAAAAAATTGTTTTTCTTATAAAATGTTGCAAATAAATAATCTTTCTTCATAAATCTTGGCCAAAATGTATTCATCTATCTTTTTAGTAAAACAAAAAAACCCAAATTAGTTTATAACCAAAAATTATAATTTTTCAAAAATGTTTTTACATTTTTATTTTATTTTTTTATATTATTATTTATGTTTTTTTTCACATACTGTCACCCTAGCAGTGACATTGTACTACTTGTGGGGGGTGATGAAGATTTTTTTTTTTCTTTTTTTACACTGATTGCTTTTACACCCATAAAGGCTGTAACAGCAATAATTTCTCATTCTCTCTGGCTATATTCCTGCAGCCATTGAGAAATACTATGTGAGCTTTGATTGGTCACAACTTGTCACATGGTACAAGGCTGCTGTGAGTAGCCCTGTACCTTGTGACCTCTGTGATCATTCACAGATTTCACAAGTAGTAAGCAATGATGTCAGGAAGTGACATCTTGTTCACTACTGTTCATATGATCACTGATTGGCCAATCAGTGATCACATGAATTGGGTCCTCACACAGAGGTCCTGTACAGTGATATGTCCTCCGGACATAGCAGGCACTCATCGTGTTGCCGCGCGCTCCCAGGGAGCGCGCACAGGCAATGGATGCGGGGGGGCGTTTAGAAACGTTGGCAGCACTCCCCTCCGGCCATTTATCAACATGGGCTGGACAGGAAGAGGTTAATATAATTGTTCTTTTTTATTCAACATGCCTTTAAAGCCTATCTCTGGGCAAAACAGAGATGTTCCATGCAGCCGGGCTGTGCCTGCACTGCACGGGCCAACTACTTATTTTGAATAGAGGTGAGGAGAAAGCTTTTACTCAATCCCCAATCCTTTGATCCACTGAAATGGCGCTCCCTCACGGTCCAGAGGTGGACTGTTCCTGGTCTATGGAGCCTGCTCTGGGCATGATAATGTCAGAAACAGTCCACTATACAAGAGTACTGGAGCACAGGGGTGCCGGACTGGTCTTGTGCTGGGAGGAGCAGAGGATTAGTTAAGTATATCTCCATTCTTCTCTCCCCTAGAAAAAAAGAGTAGTTAACCTGTTGTGGCAGGGAGAGGCCATGCCACTGTGTAAAATGATAGCCTAGGCTTTGCAGAGAACAGGCACACTAATGGTGCAGGTGTGTGCTAAATTTATAGAAGAATCAGGATTAGAGTTCAAGGCTTCACCCTGTTAGATGTGAATGTGTGTATGCAAGGGAGCAGAGGAGTGCATGTCTGCACTGCACTGTCCAGGATAGCACAGACAGAGGCCCAAAACTGAGAGAAAGAGACAGAGCAGCAGGGAACTGCAGGAATAACATAGAGCTGACAGAGGTACAGCATGGAGATTTTTGAGAAGGAAGAGATGGTCAACAGTAGCAAAGGTCTAGTAAGAGAGGTCTAGTAGTATGGGTATGGAGTAGTGACCATAGGTTTTAGTAAATCATTTGTGAGTTTTAGTAGGGCAGTTTCAATGGAGTGTAGTAAAGCCAGACTGTGAGGGGTCAAGAAGGTTGTTGTCACTGAGCATTCTAAAAATTTAGAGGTAAACTGGAGCAAGGAAATGGGTCTTAAGTTGTTCAGGCTAGTGGGGTCCAGTGAGAGCTTTTAAAGTTTGGGGGCGATCAGCGCATGTTTTAGAGGGGAGGAGAAGGTGCCAGTTGAGAGGAAGAGATTGAAGATGTGAGGGAGGGAGGGAGCATAGGATAAAAGAAGAGGGTGACCGTAGTAGTTGTGAGGAAATGGGGTACAGCAGACAGATGTTAAAGTGGGCTTCTGAGAAAACTTTAGCTACCTCTTCAGTAGTAGCAAGGTCAAAAGAGGAAAAGATTGAGGGTGGTTCGTACAGGGAATGATAAGTGGAGCTTTCTCTGCGAATTGCATCAATTTTGTTTTTGAAGTGATTGGCAATCTCGTGAGCAGTGAGTGAGTTACTGGGTGGAGGTGGTGGTGGAGAAAGTAGAGAATAAAAGTAGAGAAGAGACTGGATGACAGGGTATTGATGATAGGGACAAAGAAGGCTTGTTTGGCAGCATGAAGGGAGGAACTGTATTTTAAGAAGGTAGATTTATATAGTATGAATGGTTGCTGGGATTTGGTTTTACATCACAATCGCTCCAGTGCACAGCTATGTCTCTTCAGATTTCTGGTGTCATCAGCCTGTCAAGGTTGTAATGGTCGGGGCCTGATACTTTGTGTAGTGAGAGGAGCAAGTGAGTCCAGTGTGGATGAGAATGAAATGTTGTAGACAGAAGTGGCCAGGTTAGAACAGGACAGGGGTGTGATTTTGTCATAGAGGTGGTGAGTTGCAGAGGAGAACAGAGAAGGGTTAAAGTGGCAAAGTTTTCTATGGGTAATTGTTTGTTGCTTGGAGAGAGATACGTGGTTGAGGACAAAGATACTTTGAAAGTGATGAGGTTGTGATCAGAGAGAGGAAAGGGGGTGTTGGTGAGGTTTCCAGGAGTGCAGAAATGGGAGAATACAAGGTCAAGGGTATTACCAGAGTAGGTGGAGGACTGTGTCCATTGTGTGAGGTCAAAAGATGAGGTTAAGTTGAAAAGACTAATAGTGGGTCTTTCAGGGCAGAGAAAGTAGGGTAGCCAGACAGAGAAGTCATCAAGGAAGCATGACACCGGTCTAGGAAGCCGATAGATCACAGCAATCCTTAGAGAAATGGGAGAAAACAGAGGAATACAGTCAGTCTCACCCAAAAACAAATAGAAGGATAGAGAAGGAGGGGTAGGAAAAATTTGAAATGTGTTCAGTGGGGATAGAAGCAAACTAACTCCACCTTCTTTCTGACCACTAGGTCTGGGTGAATTAGTCCAGTGGAGGCCTCCATGGGAGAGGGCCACGGAAGAGGCAGAGTCAGACACCTGAAGACAGGTTTTTGTAATTGCAAGTAGCTTAAGGAAATGGGAGACAAAAAGGTCATGGACAGAGGTGTGCTGGTTACAGACAGAGCAGGCATTCCAGAGGGCACAGGAGAATGGGGGTTGTCTTAGGGAGCAGGGGGATAGAAATTAAACTGTGTGGATTGCGGAGGAAGGAAGGTGCCAGGTGTGGGAGTGATATAATGGAGAACCAGGATTAGGATAGATATCCCCAAAGATTAGGAGAATAAAGAGGGTGAGGAAAGTAAGATGGGAGCGGAATGTTTATGAGTGTACATACCTCCCTGTCCTGATGTTTGGGTCAGCATGTGGGTTAAGTATTTGCAAGAGGTGATGAGAACAGTAGTAGGGAGAGGGTAGAAGTGAGGGCGATATGTACAAGCTTTGGGTTGGGGAAGAGGGGAAAAAAATGAGAATTTGAGAAGAGAGGATACTAATATGGAAGAGAGTAGAGGGGGCATATTAAAGGGTAGCGGAAGTAGGAATCAGATTTGTAAGAGATGCTTTCAAATGTGTTGGTTAGCTTGCAACAGTCCAGAGTGGGAGCAGAGTTCTTGGTTATATCTTCTTGTTGTTTTAGTTATCCTGCTTTAGTTAAACTGCTGTGTTGCCCTCTTGTCTTTGTGACACTACTGCTATTTATAATTCAGAGTTAACTGTTCTTACCTGCCTTGCCAACATATAACTTAAAGTGTTACTAAACCCACAACAGTAAAATCAGTCTGTATATGCAGTAAAGCATGCTTGTTATACTTACTGTGGAACCTAAGGGGTTAATCCTCTGCATTGTGTAAAGAGGATATTTGATCCTGTCTTCTCTGATAATCCCCTTCTTCTACTGTCCCCCGTCCATCTCCTAATAGAACAGAGCCTTGGGAGCAAGCTGCTCATGCTCAATTTGGTGTTTATTGCTAGAGAGTTTTTTTCCAGGGAGAGTGCATGTGATCAGAACAGGGTCAATCAGCACTGTCAGGGGTCTTGCAGCCTCATAGGACAAACAGGAGAGAATGAAAATTCCTCCTACAAGCTTTAACCAGTGCTCTGCTGGGCACTGATAGAAGTCACAAGACTGCTCTAACTGCTGATGAAAAAAGGTATTTAGCAGTTTATATTTACTAAAATGATTGTATTTTCATGTTATGTGTACTGTGGAAGACCAGATATAGTGAATGAAGGGTCATGGGTTTAGTAACCCTTTAACCTCCCTGGCGGTCTGATTATGTCAATATTTTTAAATATCAAAAGTGGTACATTGTTTTGCATGGAAATTTGTTGTTTTATATTGTAGGCCTGTAATTTTTAGGAATAACGCATTTAAATCTGTCCAAACAAGAGTCTAGTAAACATCCCGGGTATGATAAAGTTTGAAACACAAAATTATAATTCATAATATAATAAATAACTATAAATAATTATAAAAAAGTAATAATATAATAATACATTTTAATTCAATAATGTAATCAAACCAAAAATACTGAAATTTGAAATAGAGCACCAAGTTCGCACATCACTGAGAGAATCATCGCTGTCGTCACTTTCAGCGTCTGATGACGAAATTTTCCAATGAATCACTATCGCTCAATTCTGCAAGTGATTCTAAGTCACTATCACTGTTTTCTAGCTGTTCTTTTGACCTAAAGGGACTCTTTTTGGATGCCATGGACGTTCTCAAGTTTCCAGGCAGAAAGAACGGTAAACGTGCAGGCAGGGCACTGAACAAAGCACTAGGGACAAAATTTAGGTGAAATGGTTTGATACAGTAATGTATTCCTAACAGATTACAATGTATTGTGTGTTTGTCATGGTTTTACTTTTTTTGAATCTCGCGACTGTTCCGCCCCCCTATGTCCCGACATTTGCAGGGAAGGGAACCCGGAAGACGGATGCCAGCATCGGCCAGAGGACACGGCCGGAGGACACAGCTGGAGGACATCGGGGGATCGCAGGGACAAGGTAAATTACACTACAGTGTAAATCCCGAGTGTGGCTCAGGGTTACCACTTTTGGTACTGAAAATTAACCCCGAGCCACACCACTAGGAAGGTTAAAGCCCACCATCTGGACTCACTCAGCTGTATTTTTTGTATATTTATCTTTTCCGGATGTCTTCTCGTTGGTCACATGACATTATTTGGATCTTTCTGTCTGTAGGCAGTCCTCAAAGATTATAGAGCATTCTTTTTCAACTGGAATGCTGTGATACCCTGGAGTGCTGTCTGGGTTCTTCAGGAGTGCTTACAAATTGCCCCAAATTGCCAAACAATTGTCAACAAGGCATAAAGTAGATCAGGCGTGCCTTTTTTTTTGCACAAAGCTACAGTTTTCCATTGTGCCGCATTACAACCTTGGGCACTGTGTGGGCTAGCTGCCATCATCCTAACAACCGATAACATCATTGGTAAATAAGGGCACATTGGGTGCCTGCTCAGCATTCTTGTTTGCCCTTCCGCTGCTGCTCTCTGTCAGCAAAGAGATCATGTTAGCTGCATGAAGACAGAAACTGAGACAGAAAAGAAACACTAGAATACTAATCAATACCAGTGTGCAAAGGTCTACAAGTTTCTATTTCCATCATAAAAATGTTGGGTGTCCAAAATGTGAGGTTGCTGCTCTGTTATGTAAAACTATTAGTTTACTGTTATTACTTTCAGGAATGGGGTGCTTCAAGATTGTGCATAATTTTAAAGGATGCCTTGACTGAAAAGAGGTTGAGAAACACTGATGCAGAGAGCAGTATTGACTTGATGATATCAACTCCACTCAACATAATTACTCTGTGAGTGCCAGGTATCGTTTTGAACGATACTCTTGAAGGTGCTTTCATTCCTCTTAGATTGGCTTCAATGCCACCTGTGGTGGATTTGTTGATTCCGACGTCTTGAAGGATCCTTTAAAAACTTCTAGATCACCTCATGTGTAAGATTGTCTGGTTCTCTTTTGCCCCCTATTCTTTTAGGATTTTTTTGTTTGACTACACACATTTGTGTTCTTAGTCTTCCAGGTTGAATGATGCTGAACATCATTCAGCCTGAAAGACTGAGCTGGCAGTGCTAGAGTGGAGATGTACATTGCAGTTTTTATGTACAGTATATTTACTATGGCTAGAACATCATTTAGAAAAGAAATTGTCCAGAGTTGGGCTTAAGGAAAAAAAATCCATTGACCATTACATTGCAGGGATGCATGAGAGTTCTCATAGCTTGTAAGCCCTCCTGGGTATTTTTCCGTTGGTATGAATCTTCCTCTTCAGATTCTTCCGAACCCTGCTGTTATGTAATTCTTTCATAGTTTATTGTGGAATTCTAAGTTTTAGGTAGATTGGTAAAGATTCAGAACCTCAGGTTTTCACCATTGACTATATCACTATTTGGGAGATTTCCCTTCATTTCCTGTCCAAGCTACAGTTGTCAAAAATTATGAAGTGATAGGAAATCCAACATTTTATAGTTTCCACAGAACGTATTATACCCCAGGTGGGGATCTTT
>CATNWA010003129.1:0-19723 GCA_951230385.1 Staurois parvus
AAACGTCTGCAATATTTTTTTTGGGGGACAGCAATGGCTTCCCCGGGGGTGTCCCCCCATGTACTCCATTTTTGTTTAATGTTTCCTTTTTGTAATGTTTTCAACAAAAATGTTAGCATGTGCCAGAATTTCGTAGGTCTTTATGAACCCTGGGATTCTCTTTACCTTTTCACATTCTGCGCTGTGCTCTTGCTCAATTTTTACGGACAACCACCCCTAGGAGAGTAGCAACAGTGCTAAACTTTCTCCATTTGTAACATCTGTCTTACCGTGGACACATGAACTTTCAGGCTTTTGGAGATACTTTTGAAACCCCTTTCCAGCTTCATCAAGTCAAAAATTTCTTGATCGTATGTCTTGAAGCTCTTTTCTGCAAGGCAGGGTTTCAAATCAGACAGTGCTTCTTGAAACCAAAAACCCAAAAACAGGTGTTTTTTTTTTTTTTTAAAGGGCGGGGACAGTGCACAACACATCCAATATCTCACACTATTGGGTCAAGGTGGGCTCACCCCTGGCTCCAATTAGCTCTGGGAGAAGTGATTAAAGCAGGGCCTCAATTTTTTTTCCCCTCCCTGCATGTAAAAGTTTACATGTTATTGCAATTTAAAACCATGAAAACATCAAAATTTTTGTGTAGTATTATGTTCACAACTGGTTCTTCTATTGTTGTGACTTAATGAGTTCAGAGCACTTTTATGCTCAATTCATGCAAAACTCAAGAAATCCAAGGGGGTTCACATATTTTTTCTTGCAACTGTATATCACGTATCACACTTTTTTAGGCATCACGTTTTTTTGAGCTTAAGTTCTGGGAGCAAAAAAAAATTGTTTTGTTCTTTTTTTTTTTGGGCAGTTCCAGCAGAAACAAAACCAAAACCTCCTAAAACACTACTAACGTTTTTTTTCTGTTTTTTTCTTTGTTTTCTCACAAAACGTAAAAACACAATTTAAAAATGCTAACGTTCTAAAACCTTCAAAAACTCTAAAATTATTTCCAGCGTTTTTTGCTCAGTGTTTTTTTTTGTGTTTTTTTAGCTTAAAAAACTGCTAAAGTCACAGTCTTAAGAAAAGAAAGGCAATTAAATCCAGGGAAAAATAAAATTCCCCCTTTCCCCCCCTCTTGGGAATTTCATACTGTTTTCTGATGTTGTAAACATTTAAAAATTTTTGTAAAGCATTTTCAAAAACCCTTTTTTACAAGGAATCCCATAATTTCCCGCCTCATCTGAACTTTAAAATAAAGCAATAGCTGGGGTGCTGTTCCCGCTGCTGAAAAAAGACAAAAAAGGGAATAGAAGGAGGATTGGAAACAGGCACAGGGTTTACACAAATTTGGCCAAAAAATTGGGACATTCCTCAAATCATAATTCAGGTGTTCCCAATCACCTCCCTGGCCAAGAAAATAAAAACAAGACCCAGGCATCAAACTCTTCCAAACAATTTTTGAAAAAAGGGGTCACTCTCAGGACCAGTGAAATTTAAACTGTCCGTGATAGGTTTTCCACATGTGCAATATGTCTATCCAAAACTTCCTTGCTGCTAAATATTTAAAAAGGGGGCCAACTTTTCGTGGTTTTATAAAAAGGGGAAAAGCAACGGGGAACAACGCAACTCAGTCACAAAGTGTTGGGCCACATAAAATGCAGAGCGGGGTCAGTGCATCCCCAAAGCGCCATTGGTGTGGGAGTAAAAAGGGTTTTAAAAGACCCCCCAAACTTTGTTTTCCCTTTAAAATTTTAAGCACAAAAAACAGTGCAAAGAGAGCTTCAGGGAAATTGGGTTTTCATGGCCGGCACTGCACCCAAGCCTTGCAAAAAAATTTGAAATGCAAAGAAAAGGGGATGCAGGGGTGAAAAGGGCACGCCCCATTTGGTTTCTAAACAGTGGAGACATGTTCTCGGGAGTAAAAAATCTTTTTTTTCGGGTTTGGGCAACCCGTTTTATTTGTTTTGGGTTTGGGTTTGCCAGAAGAACGATACTTCCCTAAATTTGCTTTGGGCCCAAAATTGAAAATTTTGGGTGCAGGGGGATTTGGTGTGGGGTAGTTTTTCAGGGGTTGGGCTTGGCCCCTTATTCCAGTAAGGGGAAACCTTTTAAAGGCATCAAATCCCAAAGGACTTTTTTGGGCCCAATTTCATGCCCCAAACCCTTTGTGGAAACATTTGGGGTTGGCTCCTTCCTTTTTCCAACATGACTGTGAAACCCATGCACAAAGAAAGGTCCAAAAAAGGACTTTAAAAGGGAGTAAGTTTGGGGTGGAGGAATTTGACGGGCCCTGCACGAGTCCTGATTTTAAACCCAACAAACCCCTTTTGGGGAAAAAATTTAAAAGGGGAGACTGCGAGCCAGGCCCCTTTTCATCCGAAACATTGCCAGACTTTTACATATGTCCTCTGGAGGGAAAGGTTTTAAAAATTCCCATAGACACCCCTCTAAACCTTTTGGGCGGCCTTCAAAAGGGAAGGGGTGAAGCTGTTATAAACTGTAAAAGGTGGGCCCCAAATCAATAAATTTAACCCAAAAGACTGGGATGCAAATTTAAAATTTTTTTTTCGTTATCTTTTTTAGTAAAAAAAAAAAAAAAAAAGCCCAAATTTGTTTTTTTAAAACCAAAATTATAATTTTTTAAAATTTTTTTTTTAATTTTTTTTTTTTTTTTTTTATATTATTATTTTTTCTTTTTTTTTTTTTACAAAACGTAAAATCTAGCAGTACAGTGTCCCCCATGGTGGGCACTGTAATACTTGGGGGGTGATTTAAATTTTTTTTTTTTTTTTTTTCACTGAAAGGGGTTTTTCACCCCTATAGGATGTAAAAACAATCCCTTTCTTGTTCCTGTCTGAAATTTTTGCGCCATTGAGAACTACGAGTGACGTGATTGGGCACAGCTTTTCCATGTAAAAAGGAGTTGTGATTTTCCCCTTTTTCCATTTGGGCCTCTGTGATCATTCACAGATTTCACACGTAGTAAGCAATGGGTTTTCACAAGTTACATCTTTCCTACTTTTGCATGTGACACAGATTGGCCAATCAGTGATCACATGATCCGGTGGAGCAATCGTACAGAGGTCTCCTGTCAGACGATCGGTGTTTCCCTGTCCCGAAGGACACAGAGGGCACCGATCGTCGGTGCTGACGCGCGCTCCTAGGAAACACGCACAACAGGTTGCGGGAAGGCCGTTTTATAACGTCCACCTTTGACCCTGCAAGTGCCACCGTCCGTCTGTTTAATTTACAACGGCCAGATGGAGGTGGTTAAGATGCCAACCAATGTTAGAGAAATACACACATTTGAAGCATTCCACTGCTTAGTGTGTCATATGCTTGGACACTGAAGTATATATTCCAAAGCAAACCACACAAGTTAGTAAATTCAGGTATATACACTATGAGTACACAGACCGCATAATAAATTCCATCAGCTTTGCTTGGTCACACGCAGAGTGATGGCAGCCTCATTCTTCTTTAGGTGTATCGACGGCCTGTTCGGAATACAGTGTTCATGTAATTTTGTGCAACAACTACATCAGTATTCCTAGTAAAGATTTATTCTTAAACCAGTAGAGATGGCAGCTGTTCAAAAGTTTGTAGCTGCATCTATGGTATACTCTATGTCTTTTTCTCTGATTAAAGTTTCCTGTTTTCCTTGTTGTTCAGTGAAACAGAAAAACACATGTGGACTGTGCACTGTTTGACCTGTAGGGCTATATACAGAATATTCTAACATGGCCCATTACGTTTGCACTTTAGACTGCCCCTAATGTTTTGGGCCTTAGCCAGTAAGAAAAGGCCTGCTAACCCAATATGTTGCCCTTATCTTTAAATGAATCAAAATATCCCACTTTCTGTATGAATATGTATATTCATTTATATTTGTGAATAGTGGAAGTAGTACTTTATCCATAAATGTCACTACTAGTTTTAGATTACTGTCCCTTTACGTTCAATATGTTTTAGCAAAAGTGGTAATACAATCCAATCAAAAGTGATGTTTCAGGTGTAAATGCACAATTACATAAACTAGACATGCTTTTACTGTCCTTTAATGAGGTGTATGAGTGACACTGCCCCTAAAACAGGTGAGATAATTAAGCCTATTGCTGCCTCTGGTGTCAGGCAGAGCTAGCAAGATTCATCCACCACAATCGTCTAAGGAGATGTCTACTGACACCTGGGGTTAAGGTAATACACTTTTTGTATTAAAAAAACAACAGATATTACAAGAAAAGTGCTCTTAAACAATACAATTTCAGGAGTAGATCTTAAAATAGCATCTGAACGATATGTCAGAATGACTTGACTGCTCCCTGGACAGCTTGGTCTTCAGGTAAATGTGGACAAAAATAATGGGAAAAATATGTGAATTTAAAAAAATTATATATATATATGGAAACATTTATTACATGTATTAACTGCATATAGTTCCTATAATATATGTTTCAATAGTTGTTCTTCAGTTGTCAGTGATTTTACTTTTATTTAATGAAAATATAAAATTTAGTGTATCTCTCATGATAATATTTCTATAGTCTCGGCATTAAAGAGTTAGGAACCAATCATACGGCTGTGGTCTATACTGGTGTGTCACCATGTGTTACTTAATATGGGTCATGCATTATGAATGCTCTGGCAATGCATCTCAACAAACAATGCACCTTTTTTTTTTTTTTTTTTTGCTGACGCACCACTGCGACATGTGTTGTGTGATGGCAGCTACTGCACAGTGCATTCAGGTGTTATTCACAATGAATCAGACTACACATTAAACTGTGTGTTACTGCGACATATGGGTGTGAAATGGAGCTTACAGCCTAATTACACTGTTCTGTGCATGCTGATAACATGCATTGCACATGCCTTTTCTGAGGGGTACCAGTCATCTCCAATTGGCTCCCAGTCATCTCCAATTGGCTCCCAACACATGTCAACGTAGTACATATAATGCAGTACATTGTGCTGCATTATCAAAAAATAAGCCAGGTACATTTTTTGGTCTAAAAACTTTGGTGAAAAAAATTTTTATTTCCAAAATTGGTAAAATAACGCAAATTGCCAATTTAGGTTTGTGCTATTGGTTTTAAATATGTTAAAGTGAACCTTTGCTTTTCAATGCAGCACAAAGAGGTTTAATTTTTTTTATTCGCTCTTACAGCTGCTTGCCTTCTTACTTACTCCCCTTCCTCCTGAATGACGGCAGTGGTGATTGGCTGCACAAGCTCCTAGGAATGCCATGTGGGGGTGGAAAAAATCCTCAGCCCTGTGTAGAGTAGCAACTCAGAGCTTACAAAAAGACTAATGCAGGCCATACACGGGTTGAATTCCGAACAAATTTTCTTTAGAAAATCAGACATTTTGTGCGCTTTGTTTCGTACTCCTTTTTTTTTTCCCCTCACATGATTTTCCCATCATTGATTCAAAATTAGTTTATTTTTCAAAAAATTTCCAACATGCTTGATCTCTCAAATTTGATGGTTGCATGAAAATCGGCTATTTCTGTGGCTGACTAATGGTGCGAAATTCGAAAAGAAAATTCTTAGAAAAGATTTTCTGAATTAAACCCGTGTATGGCCAGCATAAAGCTGGCTATACACTGATTGAAAATTCAGGCAGGCCAGCTGGGACTGGCAAATAAGTGATCAGTGTGTGGGCTTTACAGAAGTCGATTAAACAATCAATATGTTGGAAAATTTTTATTGATCAGCCAATCAACTGCAGCCCCTGGTCAGTATATTCTGACAGCGGTAGGTGCCCCTGTCAGAATACAATGTCCCAGCAGAGGAATTCCTCCATCCACCTCATTTACGTAGATGGAGGAATCTGGAAGCAGGTTGAGAACTGCTTAGTTAGATAGGTACTGGCCCAGGCTGGGTTGGGTAGGGTAAATATTCTGTATACCTGGGGTCTCCAAACTTTCTAAAACAAAGGGTCAGTTTATTGACCTTCAGACTTTAGGGGGGCTGGACTGTGGCCAGCAGGAGTGGATATTTTCCTGGCATCAGTGGGAGTAAACATTGCCACATTCAGTATTAGGGTGGAGTATTAGTGCCCCATCACTGGTATCATTGGGAAGAATACTGCCCCATTATTGGTGCCAATAGGAGAAATGGTGACCTATTTTGTTGGTATCATTGGCAGAATAGTGTGTCTTATCAATGTAAGGAAATAGTGCCCCACGGGCCAGATAAAGCAAGCAAAGGGCCACATCTGGCCGCAGTTTGGCGACCACTGCTGTATACCATTTTCACTGGCTTTTTGGGAGCTTCAGCTGGACTTCCTGTGGGATAAATGAGTGGGAAACCTGGAGCCCTGGGGTTTTTTGCTGTTCTAGATACCCGCATGTCCGGGTGTGTTGTTACGCTCTTGATCCACTCCTAAAGGACCTTGGTCCCGAGTTATCCCGGGTTGCCACCCACCACATTTAACATGCCACCCGCTCTGAACTTTGTCACCACTAATGGATTCTATTTGCTGATGGTATGCCTGGAACACTTAGTAGTTCGTTAGGGAATATCAGCATTTGCTTCCTTTGTGACTGTCATCATGTAGCTAATTGAGTTCAGTAAAGACTGTTAAACTTGCCCTAAGCCTGGTCTAAAGTTACTAAAGGGGTGCATAATGGGTATGGCGTATACAACGGTCGTGGGCCTGTTTAGGCACGGGTCATTACTAATGACAACCAACTTCACTCAGTAGTCACCAGCAACCAAACGAGACGTGGTACCCTGTTAGGTGGCTGTCACTGCTAAAAATGACTGTTTCTACTCTCTCTGTTTAAAAAAAAAAAAAAAAAAAAAAGACTGAAAAAATGGCAGATAAAGATCATTATAGCCTTTTGAATAGAGATTATTGTTGGTCAGAAAGCAGAGGTACATACAGTAGGTCCATAAATATTGGGACATCGACACAATTCTAACATTTTTGGCTCTATACACCACCACAATGGATTTGAAATGAAACGAACAAGATGTGCTTTAACTGCAGACTGTCAGCTTTAATTTTGAGGGTAATTTACATCAAATCAGGTGAACGGTGTAGGAATTACAACAGTTTGCATATGTGCCTCACACTTGTTAAGGGACCAAAAGTAATGGGACAATTGGCTTCTCAGCTGTTCCATGGCCAGGTGTGTGAATTCCGTCAGTATGCCAATAATACAATGAGCAGATAAAAGGTCCAGAGTTCTTTTCAAGTGTGCTATTTGCATTTGGAATCTGTTGCTGTCAACTCTCAAGATGACATCAAAGAGCTGTCACTATCAGTGAAGCAAGCCATCATTAGTGCTGAAAAAACAAAACAAACCCATCAGAGAGATAGAAAAAACATTAGGTGTGGCCAAAACAACTGTTTTGGAACATTCTTAAAAGAAGGAACGCACCGGTGAGCTCAGCAACACCAAAAGACCCGGGAAGACCATGGAAAACAACTGTGGTGGATGACCGAATGAATTCTTTCCCTGGTGAAGAAAACACCCTTCATAACAGTTGGCCAGATCAAGAACACTCTCCAGAAGGTAGGTGTATGTGTGTGTCAAAGTCAACAATCAAGAGAAGACTTCACCAGAGTGAATACAGAGGGTTCACCACAAGATGTAAACCATTGGTGAGCCTCAGAAACAGGAAGGCCAGATGTTTTTGCTATCTCTCTGATGGGTTTGTTTTTGTTTTTTCAGCCTAATGATGGCTTGCTTCACTGATAGTGACAGCTCTTTGGATCTCATCTTGAGAGTTGACAGCAACAGATTCCACTTGAAATGAACTCTGGACCTTTTTATCTGCTCATTGTAATTGGGATAATGAGGGAATAACACACACCTGGCCATGGAACAGCTGAGAAGCCAATTGTCCCATTACGTTTGGTCTTCTTAACAAGTGGGAGGCACATACAGTTGTGGCCAAAATTATTCAACCCCCAATGCGTGTAAAGGGGTTTAGGGACTATAGTGTACATTTGGAATTGTATTCAAATCAAATCCTACAAGGACGTTGTAACTAACCCAAATGCAACTAAAATGACATCAAATTGTTTATGTAATACAGTAGTAAATGGTTCTTATGTGGTTTCTTCTCATTGCCACAATTATTCAACCCCTTAAAGACTACCACTCTGAAGAACAGAGGTTCATACAGGTGCTTTCCATCAGGTATTGAAAACACCTGTGGATGTCACCGAGCAGCAATCAAGCATAATAAGCACCAATTAGGCAGCTTTAAAATGACTGTGATACTCAGCTCCTTCTAGACATTTACTGGTGTGGTTACAAACATGGTGAAGGCAAGAGAATGGTCCAGGAAGACAAGAGAAGAGGTGATTTCTCTTCACAGGAAGGGCAATGGCTATAAGAAGATTGCAAAGATGTTAAACATACCAAGAGACACCTTAGGAAGCATCATTCGCAAATTCAAGGCAAAGGGCACTGTTGAAACGCTACCTGGTCGTCGGCTAAGAAAGAAGATGCTGACTTTCGACTGCTGTGCGCTACCTGAAGCGTAGAGTGGAGAGAAGTCCCCGTGTGACTGCTGAGGAACTGAGAAAAGATTTGTCAGATGTGGGTACAGAAGTTTCAGCCAGACAATAAGACGCACACTGCGTAATGAAGGCCTCCGTGCCAGAACTCCCAGGCGTAACCCCCTTGCTGTCTCCAAAGAATAAGAAGAGTCGACTGCAGTATGCCAAAAGCCATGTGGACAAACCACAAAAGTTGTGTGGGATAGTGTTCTGTGGACTGATGAAACAAAATTAGAACTGTTTGGGCCCATGGATCAACGCTATGTTTGGAGGAGGAAGAACAAGGCCTATGATGAAAAGAACACCTTGCCTACTGTGTAGCATGGTGGAGGGGTCAATCATGCTTTGGGGCTGTTTTGCTGCTTTGCAGGTACACAGGGAAGCTTCAGCGTGTGCAAGGTACCATGAATTCTCTTCAGTACCAGGAGATATTGGATGGAAACGTGATGCAGTTCCGTCACACACCTGAGGCTTCGGGGAGACGTTGGACCTTTCAACAGGACAATGATCCCAAGCATACCTCCAAGTCCACTAGAGCATGGTTGCAGAGGAAAGGCTTAGGGCTGGAACATTTTGGAGTGGCCATCGCAGTCACCAGACTTAAATCCGATGAGAACCTCTGGTGGGACTTAAAGAGAAAGCAGTTGCAGTGCGCAAAGCCTAAGAATGTGACTGAACTTGAGAGGCCCTTTGCCCATGAAGAATGGGCGAAGATACCCGTAGATATCGCTGCAAGACACTTGTGTCAAGCTAATGCTTCACGTTTTTAAAAGCTGTTATAACTGTAAAAGGATGCTGTACTAAGTACTAAGATTGAATGTCACATTGGGGTTGAATAAAACCTGATAATGCTGTGAGCACAGAAAAGACATTTGTGGTTATTTCATTATTATAACTGTTATGTTATATTTGTCTGACCTACAAGTGCCTCTTTAATGTAAATGTAAGCAAGATGACTGAATGATCAAAAGCAATGTCAAACCATGCTGGCCAAAACACTCAATTTCAGTGGGGGTTGAATAATTTTGGCCACAACTGTATGCAAACTGTTGTAATTCCTACAACACCGTTCACTGTTAGATTTGGATGTAAATACCCTCAAATTAAAGCTGACAGTCTGCAGCTTAAAGCACATGATATTTGTCTTATATTTTCATTTCAAATCCAGTGTGGTGCTGTGTATAAGAGCCAAAAATGTTAGAATTGTGTTGATGTCCCAATATTTATGGACCTGTCTGTAGGTAGATTTACAGAAGGAAAGTTGAGCTCAGTGTGGGCATCACCAGTGTGCTGATGGTCACTGAACTAAATCAAGGAGTAGGCAGTAGGGGGGCTCGCAGCACATAGGATTTACACAGTTGCAGGGTATGAAAAATGTAAAATGGCACCCTCCTTATTATTGCCCCCAGAGAATAGTAGGGTTGAGGGATCACAAAAAATACATACATTGCTTCACTAAACTGTAAGGGCCAGTTCACACACCACAAAAATGCACCCCTGGGTGCATTTCCGGATATTGTTTTTGCTTACAGTTCACACTACCACAGTTCCGGTCCGGTGCAGTTTTTTGACACAGTTTGCTATTTTCCAGTACAGTTCTGTGCAGAGAAAAAATGCAGCATTGGTGTGAACCAGGGCCATTGGAATACATGGAAAAACACTGTGCAAGCATTTTTGATGCAGAAAATAAGCACACTCACCTAGTGTGAACATAGCCCTAATGCTCCGTTCACACCTATGTCAGTTTGCTTTTTTGTCCCATTTAGCAGTGCTCTTTTCTCAGTTCATTTTGCGTTTTTTCTACATGCGTTTTTTTTACATGTTTTCAATTGCCGTTTTGATGCATTTTTATCACGTTTTGCGTCGTTTGTTCAGCTTTCTTTGTTAAAGCGGAATTCTTTTGCTGGGTAGAATAAAAATTCAAAACACTTCAAAAACGCGGCAAAAATATACTACCGTGCATTTCAGCAGATTCTCCTTCGAACTCACTGCAGCAGCTCAAAAAAGCATAGATGTGAGCATGTTAAATGGACTTGTAGTCTGCGTTTCTGAAAAAAGCTACTAAAAAATGCACTGGAGTGAACGAAACCTCGAAAGGTTTAGTCTATACGTTTTTCAAACTGTTTAGTTTAGACCTAAAAGCTGAAGTTGTCCCTTTAATGTGCTACAGGCTCTGCTTAGAGGCATCAGCTGAACTTAAGCTATGCCCAGGGAAACCACATCCAGAGAATACAAGTTTCAATTCTATCAATCCTTTGTGCCCAACCTACTTTACAAATTGAGATCAGTAAAGTCCATTGGAGTGCAAAGAGTATGGGCTAAGAAGCGTTGTGAAAAGCTTGCTGAATCTTACGGCAATAGATTGCCAGTACATTCAATGGACATTTTCTGACTTCAGCACAATTGTGGTGTTTTCTGGAGGGCTTTAGCTGGTTCTCCTATTGATTTTTGGCTGATGAGCCTGACCACAATTATCTGCATCTTGCAATTCCAAAAACTGTGCATAAAAATTCTGCCATTGTGCACAGTTGTAACAAATGAGGCCAGCTAGATCCTGAAATCTGTACAGGAAGACTAATCTTAGACTTGTGATTGATATTTCTGATTATGGAACGTAAATCAGGATGTGACAGATGCAGTTGTGACAGCAGTTGATACATAAAGTGTTAAAACCTCTATTCATTATATATTTCCTGGGGGTCGATGAATACTGCTGTAATGAAAGGGGGGAGGTTGGTGTTCAATCCTAAGGGTCCAGGGATGACTGCTTTTCAAAAACAAAAGCTAGTCAGGAGTGCTTTAAATTCCTCTTATCAGAGTAAGCCAGGAGGCAAATTCCAGCTTTCCCACTGTGGAATAAAAAAAACCTGGAAAAAATTCACAAATGGAAAAATCCTGTACAAGTGAGCTTTTTATTCTGTTAATTTAAAGGGAATTCCACCTCTCACCCCAACCCCTCCTATGTGTCTGTGTCTGTCTATCCAATATTTTATATATATCTATCTATAAATAGATATATACCTGTAGCACACATAATATACAGTATCTCACAGAAGTGAGTACACCCCTCACATTTTTGTAAATATTTTATTCTATCTTTTCATGTGACAACACTGAATTTTAAAATGACACTTTGCTACAATGTGAAGTAGTGAGTGTACAGCTTGTATTAACAGTGTAAATTATTGCTTGCTCGATCCCCCTCGAAAAATAACTCAACACACAGCCATTAATGTCTAATCCGCTGGCAACAAAAGTGAGGTACACCCCTAAGTGAAAATGTCCCCCCAAATTGGCCCAAAGTGTCAATATTTTGTGTGGCCACCATTATTTTCCCAGCACTCTGCCTTAACCCTCTTGTATATGGAGTTCACCAGAGCTCACAGGTTGGCACTGGAGTCCTCTTCCACTCCTCCATGACGACATCACGAGCTGGTGGATATTGGAGACCTTGTGCTCCTCCACCTTCTGTTTGAGGATTCCCCACAAGATGCTCAATAGTGTTTAGGTCTGGAGACATGCTTGGCCAGTCCATTCACCTTTACCCTCAGCTTCTTTAGCAAGGCAGTGGTCATCTTAGAGGTGTGTTTGGGGTCGTTTCTCATGTTTCCGAAGGGAAAGGGATCATGCTCTCTGCTTCAGTATGTCACAGTACATGTTGGCATTCATGGTTCCCTCAATGAACTGTAGGCTCCCCAATGCCAGCACACTCATGCAGCCCCAGACCATGACACTCCCAACCACCATCTTGAACTGTATAAGGCAAGACACACTTGGTCTTTGTACTCCTCGCCTCTGGTTGCCGCCACACACGCTTGACACCATGTGAACGAAATCAGTTTATCTTGGTCTCATGAGACCACAGGACAATGGTTCCAGTAATCCATGTCCTTAGTCTGCTTGTCCTCAGGAAACTGTTTGCGGGCTTTCTTGTGCATCATCTTTAGAAGAGGCTTCCTTCTGGGACGACGGCCATGCAGACCAATTTGATGCAATGTGCGGCGTATGGTCTGAGCACTGACAGGCTGACCCCCCCCCCCCACACACACACCACCCTTCAACTTTTTGCAGCAATGCTGGCAGCACTCATACGATCTATTTCCCAAAGACAACCTCTGGATATGATGCTGAACACGTGCACTCACTTCTTTGGTCAACCATGGTGAGGTCTGTTCTGAGTGGAACCTGTCCTGTTAAACCGCTGTATGGTCTCTTTGCCACCTAGGCCATTTTTATTTAGATGAACAATTCTTTTTTTTCAGATTCTCAGAGAATCCTTTGCCATGAGGTGCCAAGTTGAACTTCAAGTGACCAGTATGTGAGAGTGATAACACCACATACTGGTCACATGACACCGGGGAGGGAAAATGGCCAAATTTGTACATAAGGGTGTACTCACTTTTGTTTCCTTTGGTTTTAGACATTAATGGCTGTGGTCGTTTACAATATGTAATTTGCCTGGGCTAAAATAGTATGCCCTGTTTACCATTCTTCCTTTTTTTTTTTATTTGCCACCTTAGTTAATGATGGTTTTCTGGTGTCTACCACAAGTTTTGATTATGTTTTGTACTTACATTTGTATTTATGGTTGAGTATTTTTATCATTGTTTTGCTTTATGTATTTTTTCACTGTGTTGTGTATGGAGGTCTGTCTGATCTTGTATAGCATCAGTTATTATTGGTTATCTCCCCTTTTGTTAGATGAGATAGATGATGGCAATCTTTAATGATTAACAAAAATGTATATGAAATGCCGTGCTACCAATGAAAAAAATGTGCATAACATATTAATAAGTGAAAGATGTAGCTGCCGGCACCAAATATAGGATACAATATATTGCTTGAATAAATAACAAAACTGCGGCGCTAAAAGTGAATATACATTATAAAAAAAACAGCACAAAATGTAAAGTCCACAGAATGTAAGTGACTGACACCCAATACGCGTAATAACACTGTTCAACAAATTTTTATTTTTTGCCAGTTTTGGAAACAAAAAGATCCATTTCTTAATGAATTTCACATTCTGAGTTCAAATATAACAATGAAATTTGTCAATTGGCTCTAGTTTTTCTGTAAACGGAAAGTTTTCTACTATAGGCGTAATTCTACATAATGCACAATAATTATATAGATAGATGTCTTTCCACAAATATAAAGCAAGTGATATTGACTACATAACAAAGCCTAAATGGCATAATATATTGCATAGGATTACCAAGAAAAATTATAGCCATAAGCTAAGTTGAATCATTTTTAATACTTAGGATTTTCACTAGTTTTGTCTTCAGTTTGTGTCGGTTTTGCTTCTCTTGACTTTTCTCTTGTATTCGAGGAAAGGGCTATCTCTTACAACTGCACGTGACTACACGCTTCAGGTTCTTCCTCACTTGACTCAACCACAAAGGATTCTGGTGCTTTAGGAATTGGTAGCCCCTCTCCATGAGGAACTGGACGTATTGCCGATGGAATATTTGGATAGTGCACAGATAACTTTTTCTTCTAATTTAGCCCTTTTACAATTGGAGGCACCATACAAAAGTAACAATTACTAACATGATCTGTTGGCTCTCTCCAAATCATTGGCACAGCGAAAGGCATAGATGCCTTTTTTCCATTCAACCATTGCTCCAGTGCCGTCCCACAAGAATTGCAGCATATATGTGGTGCCCAGCTCTTGTCCTGGTCTCCTATCTTGCAGCCAAAATACAAGTTGTAGGCTTTCTTAATCATTCCTGTTATCCTCCTCTTTTGTGAGATAAAAGTTATTTCACCGCAGATATAGCAGAAATTATCTGCTTTATTCACACAAGTTCGAGGCATTACTGAGTAGCCTATATAAGCATAAAACGAAATGTAAAGACGCTGTCGAACTACAATCAGCTACAGATACTGCAGCTTTTATGCAGTGAAGTGATGCAATTAAAGGCTAATATTGCATCATCTCAGTATACATGCAATTTTCTATTGGTCACCAGTATCAATTGCGCAATATGCAGCTGAAGTTGCATCATAATTTTGAATGGCTTACGTCATTAGATGGGTGAATATATCAAGGAAACTAGAGCCAATCAACATTTTTTAGGGTCATTTTCGTTTTCAGCACCCCAAAATTATGTAAGATTAGCTAATTTTATGCCCAAAACTTTTTACCTGTTGAACAGTGTAATAAGAAAATCGATGATCCTCTTCCCCAATAACGTGTAAATGACATCACCACGTGCGAAACACCAGTAAATCTAAAGGCTTACCAGAAGTCTTATGACCCTCATAAGAGAAGTCAACAAAATCTTTGGAAGACTAAAAATTACAGCCACCAAACGATCATCAATAGATGTGATACTTCAACTCTTCATCCAAGAGCGGGTAGTAGTGACATAACAATGAAGAGTATTATTATTACACAGTATTTATATAGCGCCAAAGGGTTTGCTCAGCGCTGTACAATAGCAAGGGGGACAGACATGAGACAAGACAGATACAATACACGAGGGGTTCGAGGGCCCTGCTCTTTCGAGCTTAAAATCTAGGAGGGAGGGGCAAGTGGTACAGGAGGAAATGGCTGTGGGGGATGGAGTGGTGGGTGGAGTGGAGGAGGTCAGTTGTTAGGTGAGAGTGGGGTAGGCTTCCCTGAAGAGGTGGGTTTTCAGGGTGTGCCTGAAGGTGAGGAGGGTAGGTGACAGTCTGATGGATTGGGGTAGGGAGTTCCAGAGGATGGGGGAAGTCCTGGAGAAATCCTGCAATCGGGCGTGGGAGGAGGAGATCAGGGAGCTAGAGAGTAGGAGGTCTTGTGAGGATCGAAGGGCACGGGTAGGGTGGTATTTGGGTATCAGGTCAGTATTATAACCTTTTTGAAATTACATAAACAAATTCAAATAAATGAATATAATAATAAAATTCAAATTGAAATAAAAAAAAAGTCCAATGCAAAGTGTCCCAAAAAATGTCCCACTACAAACAAAAAATAGTGTCCAAAAATTGTCCAAATATCCAAATTTGTTCATCCAGTAGGAAGAAATTCCCTTTCATCCCGTAGTACCTCAAAAAAAACAAATTCAAAAATCTAGTGCATTACCTTTATAAATAATATAATCACTCCGTGCAAAACAAAACACAAAAAACACAAAAATGTGCAATAGCTATATATGTATCTCTTCCGTGCACATATGAGTAAACTGTGACCACTCTGTGAACCCTGCAACACTGTGTATCCACCAACACCAATAGTATTAAATACTATTACCCTCTGTATCCATATACCAGCATCCAAATGAGATCTTCTAAAATGCTCCAAAGAAATTATTCCAAGGTCCTCAAAAGACAAGAAGGGTCTCAAGGCTCATATTCAAGGTGTAATAAAACAATTTAATAGCAACTTACATTAAAATTTCATTATTCCGGCTTCCAACATGCTTCCTGTGTGAGTTCTATCAAGCAAATGCGATATACCATGTGTTGACAACCCACAAAATGGCCGCGGCGACACTTCCGGTCTGCGTGCGTGCGTTACGACGTCACACCCTTAACGCGTTTCGTCACTTCCGGACTTCGTCTGAAGGGATCAAAAGATCCCTTTTGAGAGCAGGGATTTGAAAGTGGAGAAGAGCCGGCGAGGACAGGTGGAGAGGGTGTTGATAAGGGTTACGAAATAGGCTTTCTTGGCGGCGTTGAGGGAGGTGGTGTAGGTGAGGAAGGCGGCTTTGTAGAGGGAGAACGCGTGAGGGATCTGGTTTTGCGCCATAAGCGCTCAAGCGCACGACTGCGTCGTTTGAGACATTTCTTATGGTCGTTTTGCCAGGGTTGAAGCGGTCGGGGTCTGGTGTTATGCGTGGTTAGGGGTGCCAGGGAGTCAAGGGCAGCCAACAGTGAGTCGTTGTACACAGTAGTGGCCAGGTCAGGGCATGACAGAGGGAGGATACTGTCATACAGACGGTCAGCTGCCGGGTGGAGATGGGTCGGGTTCAGATTGCGGAGGTTGCGGGTGATTGTTAGACGCTTTGGGGGGGGGGGGGAGTTAAGGGAGGGGGAGATGGAGAATGTGAGGAGGCGGTGGTAAGAGAGGGGGAAGGGGGTGTTAGTGAAGTCGCGGGGGGTGCAGAGGTGGGAGAAGACGAGGTCCAGGGTGTTTCCATTGGTGTGGGTGGAGGACTGTGTGTGCTGTGTGAGCGCGAAGGAGGAAGGTTAGGAGGAGGAGTTGGGAAGTAGCCGGGCTGTTGGCATTGATGGGGATGTTGAAGTCCCCTAGGATGATGGTCGGTAGCTCGGAGGAGAGGAAGAAGGGAAGCCAGGTGGCAAAGTCGTCTAGGAAGAGGGATGCGGAACCAGGAGGCCGATAGATTACCGCAATCCTCAGGGGGGTGGGAGAGAAGAGCCGGATGCAGTGGGTCTCGAAGGTTAGGGAGGACCTGGAAGGTGCTCAGCGGTGGCAGGAGCATACCAACCCCACCGCCTCTGTGCTGCCGGTGTCAACAGGTTAAGAAAACATGGTGGGGTGAAACTATTAGGGGCAAAGCAGATAGGAAGTACATATAAGCAATGTAAGATCATACAGAAAACACAATAAAAAGGCTAAAGAAGTAATTCTCCCCAGAGATGCTGCCTTTAGGGGGGATGTAAAGTGATGACAGTTTAATTCAACATGTGCTCTGATAGCTGGCTCCTTCTCTCCCAGTTTCTGAGCTGGAGTCTGAGCTACCAAGATGCATCTCTTCCTTTTCTCAGAATTACGGGAACTGTTAACCACTTGCCCTCCAGAGGGGCCCTCCCTTCCTGACCAGGCCATTTTTTGCTATACAGAGCTGCGTTACAATTGCACAGTCATGCAACGCTGCACCCAAATTAAATTTATGTCCTTTTTTTTCCCACAAATAGAGCTTTCTTTCAGTGGTATTTGATCGCCTGTGCTTTTTTTATTTTTCGCATTATAAATAATCTATTGTTTACATACCAGTCTCCCCCGTCAGAGATACTCAGCGATCACCAGGTGCTGGCAAGTAATCACCGGCCGGGACCTGGTGATTGACAGCTGAGGCCGCGAATGGCACCCCCCACCTGGAACTGCAAAATCACATATACGTGATTTTGCGCACCGTGCCACCCTGTAGCAGTATTTCTGCTATAGAGCGGCACAGAACTGGTTAATAACTCTTATCTAAACAGTCTCTACTTTCTGTAAAACAGTACATTTATTAAAGGCTCCTCTAGTGATCAAATTTGATATTGTAGGCAGGACAGGCATAAAATATTCCCCTGCTGGAGGCAGAACAGCAGTCACCTGATGAAGTCACGTGATTGAAGTGACGTAACGCGTAGATACGCCAGTGGGAGGAGCTTACACGAACGTTCTGACGTCATACCCGGCGCGGGCGCCATCTTGGTGCTCCCAGTTCCTGAATGCAGTACACCCTTTGAGTGGTGTGAAGGCTCGTTTTTACGATTGAATGTGTGAGTAGATTTTTGGTTTTATCACTCATATAATAAAGCGATTTTACACTATACAAGTTCTCTCTCCTTATTGATGACCGTGTGGGAGGGGTACCTTCGATACCACCAACGCTCTGATATAGGAGATAAGAGGAGGAGAGTCCCACCATTACTTCCCGAGGGATCCACCATCTGAAGGATCTACCCAAGACCCACCATATATCAAAAGGCTCATTGGTCCCTAGGGGCCTGGGCAGGAAGGTGAGGGGGCACTTCACCTATTTGAGGATTGGCACCTACAGTTTTCACCTGCATGGAATTTTATGCACATGGACACTATTTACTGCATTATGTTTATAGTCACTATAGTGCATGAATAAGTTGCTTGAGATTATGTTACCCACCAGCCCATTAATCTATATAAGTGGTACGGCTGTGTGGGTCACTTTCATTATATATATATATATGCCATCTGATATATTATATTTTACTTCGGTTTGAGCGCTGCTCTATTTTATACTTTTATTTTTCTTGACTACTGCTGGTGTTGTGATTGTGACATCGTTAGTGCTGGCTGCTGAATAGTACCATTATATGTAGTGGCGCAGGAGATAATTTTATATTCCTTTGATTACTAGCAGTCACCTGACGTTTCCCAGATTTTCAGGGAGAGATCTGAAGTTTCTAGCACTCTGCTGATGTATGATCTAGAGGACATCTGGACTATGAAGCTGTGTCTGCACAGCACTAATCGATGTTGTGGCAGACACATGACATTTAAAAAAAAAAACAACACTTTCAGAATAGAGAATCAAAATAAATAATAGTAACAAAGTGTTCAAAGCTTATTACAAATCTATATATTTTTTTTTTCCAAAAACATGGTGTTGGCAGAGTTTAAGTTGACTGACAATAGCTTTCACTTTGTTCACATTGTAAAGATATCTAGATGAGGTTGTGCCAATCAAAGGTTGTGTCATTTTTTTTTTCCCAACTCAAAACAGCGCAAAACACACAAAAATCAATCTGTAAAATACCCAACCTCTAAGTAATATTAGTGCAAATATTACAATTCATATAGAAGTGTCAAAAAAAAACAAAATAATTTGTGACACATACAAAAAACAAGAAAAGTCCAGTGACATGTCCAAAAAAACGTCCCGTGATAAAAAAACAAACTTATATTTTTATGAATTTCTTCAGTGTCCTTCCACCATCCACCAGTGCAAAACCAACATGAACCGCACTCACCAGATGTTTGCTGAGTATGACGCCTTTCAGGATTATTAAGGGCTCCTGGACCCCCTTTTTTAACCTCCCAATATTGCCTCCTCTAGGACATAGAAACCTCCTCCGATTACTCCCCTCACCGACTCCACCAAAATTCAGGAAGAAGAAAAACCAAATATACCGTTATGACTTTCAATCTTAGAAAACTTTTAAACCAGACCACTCACATTTTAAAAGATATTAACCAGCATTTTATTGATGCAAAAAACGATTTTCCAGATCTTATAATAAGACCCCACAGCCAGGTACCACAGCAGGATGACAGACCTCAGAAACAGCTTCCTCCACTAGGCAAGATGGCCCCAGGAACACACCGCTCGGAGTGCGTTCCACTCACCGGAAATGACGTCAGACGCCGGAAATACATCAACGCGTTTCACCCCACCCACAGGGCGTTCTCAAGACGCTCTTCTCCTCTGCTAAGCCGCTTTTAAAGCAATGGGAGATCCCTCCCCCTCATCACCCTGGAAACAAAAAAAACTGCCTATACTTACCCGTTTCCCCT
>CATNWA010003130.1:0-21979 GCA_951230385.1 Staurois parvus
TGAGGAGTTTGGTACGGGGGCCCATGGCAGATTACGGGCCTGGCAGCAGCAATGGGAGGCCGTACAGGGACCCATGACACGAACACTCTGGACCTGGCAGCAGCATGAGGAGGCGGTACAGGTGGCCCATGACAGATTACGGGCCTGGCAGCAGCATGAGGAGTCGGTACAGGGGCCCATGGCACATTCTGGGCCTGGCAGCAGCAATGAGGAGGCGGTACAGGGGCGCATTGACAGATTACGAGCCTGGCAGCAGCAACTTGGACAGGAGGACGTTCAGCTGGCAGCAAACCGTCGGGTTGCGTGTCGCAAAAGGTGTGTCTCTTATGGAAACGGATTCCAACAAAGCGACTGCAGGTGGGGACGGAGGATCCGTGAAGAGGAGTACAGAGAAGGAGCCTGCAGCAGCATGAGGAGCCGGTACGGGGGCCCATGGCAGATTACGGGCCTGGCAGCATCAGCAATGGATGAGGCCCGTAATCTGCCAGCACCCTATGACAAAAAATGAACACACCAGCATGTGTTTGTGAGGAGACCTGAAAGTGGCACCATGGCAGAGTGTGGCGATGGAGGACAGCAGCAATGGGAGGCCGTACAGGGACCCATGAGAGACTCTGGACCTGGCAGCAGCATGAGGAGGCGGTAGGGGGCCCATGGCAGATTAGGGGCCTGGCAGCAGCAAATGGGAGGCCCGTAATCTGCCAGCACCCTATGACAAAAAATGGAACACACCAGCAGTGTGTGAGGAGACCTGAAAGTGGCACATGGCAGAGTGTGGCGATGGAGACAGCAGCAATGGGAGGCCGTACAGGGACCCATGAGAGACTCTGGACCTGGCAGCAGCATGAGGAGGCGGTATAGGGGCCCATGGCAGATTAGAGGGCCTGGCAGCAGCTATGGGAGGCCCGTAATCTGCCAGCACCCTATGACAAAAAATGGAACACACCAGCAGTGTGAGGAGACCTGAAAGTGGCACATGGCAGAGTGTGGCGATGGAGACACAATGCCGTGAGAGACTGGACCTGGCAGCATGAGGAGGCGGTAAGGGGCCCATGGCAGATTAGGGGCCTGGCAGCAGCTATGGGAGGCCCGTAATCTGCCAGCACCCTATGACAAAAAATGGAACACACCAGCATGTGTGAGGAGACCTGAAAGTGGCACATGGCAGAGTGTGGCGATGGAGACAGCAGCAATGGGAGGCCGTACAGGGACCCATGAGAGACTCTGGACCTGGCAGCAGCATGAGGAGGCGGTACAGGGGGCCCATGGCAGATTAGGGCCTGGCAGCAGCTATGGAGGCCCGTAATCTGCCAGCACCCTATGACAAAAAATGGAACACACCAGCATGTGTGAGGAGACCTGAAAGTGGCACATGTTTGGGGCATGATTCATGGCGGATTTAGTCAGTTGTGTCAGGAACTGGTGGTTTGAAATCCAGACTAATCCACGCCTGATTCATTTTCACAAACTGAGTCTCTCCACACTTTGGGTGGACAGTCGTGTCCTCCGCGGAGTTACAATACCTCCTGCCGCACTAAACAACGCGCTCCGATGCCACGCTACTGGCCGGGCATGACAGCCTTTCAAGGGCAAATTCAGCTAGTTGGGGCCAAAGGTCAAGTTTCGTTGCCCAGTAGTCCAAGGGGATTGTCTACCTCGGTTGGCAGGGTGCTGTCCAAGTAGGCCTAAGCCTGTTGTTTTTTGAGGTCCTGCTCCAGGCCACCTGATGCTGGGCAGCTGCTGCGGGCTGGTTTAGTATTTCCTCACTGCGCTGGTGAAGAAAGCTACTCATCATCGACTGCAGACTGAGGCAGCCGCTGCTGGTGGAGCTGCCACTGCTCCAGACCCACCCCACCCCTCCCCTGCTGCCATGGCAGCGGAACGCGAGCGAACAGGGCCCACAGTGTCTGAGGATGGACGTTGGCGCAGAAAGGCAGAGACCACTGACTACATAGGTGGACCGTTATTTTGGCCTCCCTCTCACAGGTGTGAAAAAGGCCACCATTTTTGAACGGTAGCGAGGGTCCAACAAGGTGGACAGCCAAAAGTCATCCCTCTGTCTGATGGTTATTATTCGGGCCTGTCGCTACGCAAGCAAGCGAGCAATGCTATGGCCATTTGTGCCAAGGATGCATGAGGGACTCCCTGCCTCCATCTCCACAGCATACTGCCACGGTGCGTATCTGGGTCCTCTGTCTCCTCCTCCTCCTCCTCTACCAGATGCTCCTGCTCCTCCACTCCTGTCCGCTGAGTGGAAAAACCACCCATTTCACTCAATAATTCCTGACACCAATGTCCTCCTCTACCTCCTCCTCTTCTTCCTGTCCTGCCCCCACAGGGGTCATGTGGCGTTGAGATCTGTGCGCCACGTCTACCGCACCCTGACCAGGGACCCATTGTTAACAGCATTTGTTCTAGGACGTGCAGCAGCATGAGGAATGACGTCGTTCATGGGGGCCCATGGCAGTCCTGCCGACTGGCAGCAGAATAGGAGGCCTCCTCAAAGGGCCTGAGCAAGCCAGGTGTCACCCATGAGCTGCCAATGGCTGACATCTAAGTTACACAGTGTGAGGAGTACCTGAAATCCGCTTGTAACATCAGGAAATCTGTGATGGCGATGGAGACAGTTCAGCAAAGGCGGCCTAACATATGTAGGGTTGAATGATCAGACCTTGTTGCAACGTCACAGCATGAGGAGGCGGTCGGTAGGGGCCCATGGCAGATTACGGGCCTGGCAGCAGCAATGGGAGGCCCGTAATCTGCCAGCACCCTATGACAAAAATGGAACACACACCCAGCAGTGTGAGGAGACCTGAAAGTGGCACATGGCAGAGTGTGGCGATGGAGACAGCAGCAATGGGAGGCCGTACAGGGACCCATGAGAGACTCTGGACCTGGCAGCAGCATGAGGAGGCGGTATAGGGGCCCATGGCAGATTAGGGCCTGGCAGCAGCTATGGGAGGCCCGTAATCTGCCAGCACCCTATGACAAAAAATTGGAACACACCAGCAGTGTGAGGAGACCTGAAAGTGGCACATGGCAGAGTGTGGCGATGAGACAGCAGCAATGGGAGGCCGTACAGGGACCCATGAGAGACTCTGGACCTTGGCAGCAGCATGAGGAGGCGGTATAGGGGCCCATGGCAGATTAGGGGCCTGGCAGCAGCTATGGGAGGCCCGTAATCTGCCAGCACCCCTAATGTCAAAAAATGGAACACACCAGCAGTGTGAGGAGACCTGAAAGTGGCACAAATGGCAGAGTGTGGCGATGGAGACAGCAGCAATGGGAGGCCGTACAGGGACCCATGAGAGACTCTGGACCTGGCAGCAGCATGAGGAGGCGGTATAGGGTCGGCCCCCCATGGCAGATTAGGGGCCTGGCAGCAGCTATGGGAGGCCCGTAATCTGCCAGCACCCTATGACAAAAAATGGAACACACCAGCAGTGTGAGGAGACCTGAAGTGGCACATGTTTGGGGCATGATTCATGGCGGATTTAGTCAGTTGTGTCAGGAACTGGTGGTTTGAAATCCAGACTAATCCACGCCTGATTCATTTTCACAAACGTGAGTCTCTCCACACTTTGGGTGGACAGTCCGTGTCCTCCGCGGAGTTACAATACCTCCTGCCGCACTAAACACGCGCTCCGATGCCACGCTACTGGCCGGGCATGACAGCCTTTCAAGGGCAAATTCAGCTAGTTGGGGCCAAAGGTCAAGTTTCGTTGCCCAGTAGTCAAGGGGATTGTCTACCTCGGTTGGCAGGGTGCTGTCCAAGTAGGCCTAAGCCTGTTGTTTGAGGTCCTGCTCCAGGTCCACCTGATGCTGCTGCTGCTGCTGCGGCTGGTTAGTAGTTTCCTCACTGCGCTGGTGAAGAAAGCTACTCATCATCGACTGCAGACTGAGGCAGCCGCTGCTGGTGGAGCTGCCACTGCTCCTACCACCCCACCCCTCCCCTGCTGCCATGGCAGCGGAACGCGAGCGCACAGGGCCCACAGTGTCTGAGGATGGACGTTGGCGCAGAAAGGCAGAGACCAACTGACTACATAGGTGGTTTTTATAGTACGTTATTTTGGCCTCCCTCTCAGCAGGTGTGAAAAAGGCCACCATTTTTGAACGGTAGCGAGGGTCCAACAAGGTGGACACCAAAAGTCATCCCTCTGTCTGATGGTTATTATTCGGCTGTCGCTAACGCAAGCAACCGAGCATGCTATGGGCCATTTGTGCCAAGGAATGCGAGGGACTCCCTGCCTCCATCTCCACAGCATACTGCCACGGTGCGTCTGGGTCCTCTGTCTCCTCCTCCTCCTCCTCTACCAGATGCTCCTGCTCCTCCACTCCTGTCCGCTGAGTGGAAAAACCACCCATTTCACTCAATAATTCCTGAGCACAAATGTCCTCCTCTACCTCCTCCTCTTCTTCCTGTCCTGCCCCCACAGGGGTCATGTGGCGTTGAGATCTGTGCGCCACGTCTACCGCACCCTGACCAGCCATTGTTAACAGCATTTGTTCCAGGACGTGCAACAGAGGAATGACGTCGTTCATCCCATAGTCCCCCTGCCGACTCACGAATAGCGTGGCCTCCTCAAAGGGCCTGAGCAAGCGGCAGGTGTCACGCATGAGCTGCCAATGGCTGACATCAAAGTTACACAGGGGAGTACCTTTATCCGCTTGTAACATCAGAAATCGTGATGGCCTTTCGCTGTTCGTAAAGGCGGTCTAACATGTGTAGGGTTGAATTCCACCTTGTTGCAACGTCGCAGATCCAGGCGATGCTGTGGAATGCCGTTCTGACCGACTGCAAGCTCAAGGAGGTGTGCTTTGCGGGTGTAGGAAGGGCTGAAATGCATGCAAAGTTTACGTGACATGTTTAAGATGTCTTGCAGTGGGATGGTGGATTTTAGGAACCTCGCTTGACAACCAATTGAACACGTTGAGCCATGGCATGGGCGCATGGGAACAACCTTCCCGTGACGCAGAGCCGAACACCATGTTCTTTGTCCGATGTCGGTCAACATGGTTCCGATTTTCATTTTGCGCGGAGACAGCCATCTGTCGATTTCTACTGTTCAATTACACTGAGAAGTTCCTCCCTGTGTGACTACGTTCGCCAGGCATACCAGGTGCAGCACAGCGTGGACACCTTTGCGCCCTGCACATGTGATAGGCCGGTCGGTGTAATGGGACTTGGCACGGGGGTGGACGGCTGAGGACACGGCGGAAGAAGAGGTGGTAGAGGCGGACAATCTTTATTGTGGACCAAGGACCGTGGCAAACGTGGAGTCAAAAGCGGCGTGACCTGTCCAAGTTGCTGGTGCGGCTGTGCCGGCACCTAAAACGTTCACTCCCAGTGGGCCGTAAATGACATGTACTGTCCCTGACCGTAGTTACAGCTCCACACGTCGGCGCTGCCGTGCACTTTGGCAGAGACCGACATGCGCAACCCTAAGACTGGCCCACCATCTCATCTACATGTGTAAATGCAGGGCTAGGCACTGCGCATTTTTTTGGCGAAGAAATGACGGCTTGGCACTCAGCCACCGCGGCACGGCACAAGCCATCATTTCTCGGAAAGGTGCTAAGAGTCCACCACTTAGGAAAGGGAGGGGACTGCAGCACCAGCAACTTGGACAGAGGACTTTTCAAGCTTTGGCAAACCGTCGGGTGCGTGCTCGCAAACTGTTGTCTCTTGGAAACTAGGATTCCCAAGAAAGGACTGCTGACGGGAATCCGTGAAGAGGTAGTAAAGCAGCGAGAAGGAGCCCATCTGGAACGAGCGGAAGATGGCCAACGAGCGACAAACTCCCCCTCAGCAGAGTTGTTTGGAGCCTTGACTTGGCTGATAGAGGGCGATTGCTCCGTCGGTGACGGAGCAAGTAAACAGGAGCGGGTGATGGAGCGGGGCTGGGGGCAGGGCAGAACCCGCCGTTATCTTAATCACGGTTTTCCCAGGCCACCAAATGGCGACGCTGCATATGCTGCCGGCAACTCTGTAGTCCCAACAATGGCCCCCTGGCCACACTGACTTTCTGGCCACAGAGTCGACATACGCTACGTTTACTTCCTCGGTTTGCGGCAGTGACCGTAAAATTTGCCACACCGCCGAGTAGGAAACTTTGCCCCCGATACTCCTCACTGGGCTGACTGCTACCTTCCTCCGTGCACAACCGGCACCACTACTGGCCGTAGGTGGTAGGCTGCAGTGGAGGCATGGTGCTACTACTTCCGTGGGCCGTTTGCCTCCACTGACACTGATGCTGCGTACCCGCAGCTGCCAAATCCTGGGCAAAACCCACCGAACTGTTTTTTGCTCGCTGCCAAGCTGCCTACCCTCTTCTCCTGATGATGCTGGAAGAAATAGCCCTGATGACGACGAGGCTGCCGATGTGCGATCAGCCCTCATTCATCATTCAATTAGGGTCTCCGCCTCACTACTAGCCCTCTCGGCTGCGTGTGGGTCAGGAGACAGACCTGTCTCTAACCGTTTTTACCGAGCCACTCTCCTCGCCAGTACTACTCTTCGCTCTGGCTGCTGCTGAAGAGGCGGGATGTCTCTCCCCCCGTTCCTGACCGCCCTCTGTTAGCTCTTCCTCACTGTACAGTGGGGCTGAGCCCACAGCATGCGATACTTCGCTTGGTGAGGGAACACCAAAGGACAGGGGCAGGTGAGAGGACACGTGATTTCAGTGGGCTTGCTCCCGGGCCATGCCAACTAACGGTTGTGTGTCTGACGTACCCACCGACCGTTGGCTGTAGTGTCAGAGGTGACCTGGGAAGAGGAAGACGACCGAGCCAACCAATCGATGATGGCAGGGTTGTCGGTGGAGACACGACCGCTGGTTGGGACACCGGGAGCACTGGGCCTCTGGCTGCGACTAGTGCTGCCTGACCCACCCCTTCCTCGTCTGCTAGCCTAAAACGTCTGCCACTCTTGCATGTTGTCTGGTCATACTCTAAAACATGGCCTCCTCTGTGCCACTCTGTTGTCCTCTGCTGTGTTGTCTGACATCTCTTGAGTAATTTGTTGTCCCTGAAACGATTCTGTGTCCCTGATTTCTGTGTAACAATTCTGTGTCTGCCCTGAGTAACAATTCTGTGTCCCTCAGTAAAAATTCTGTGTCCCTCAGCTAACAATTCTGTGTCCAGTCCCCCTGATAGTAACCAATTCTGGTCATCCTCGAGTAACAATTCTGTGGTATCCCTCTGCAGTAACAATTCTGTGTCCCTCAGTAACAATTCTGTGGGTCCCTGAGTAAACAATTCTGTGTCCCATCCCTGAGGTAACAATTCTGTGTCCCCTCAGTCATCAATTCCTGTTTTCCCTCAGTAACAATTCTGTGTCTGTCCCTGAGTAACAAAACAATTAAAAAAAAAAAACATAAGACAAAAAACAAATTTTAAAAAAAAAACTAAGAAAAAAAAAAAAACAAAATTAAAAAATAAAAAAGAAAATAAACAAACAATTTTAAAATATTAATAAAAAAAAACAAATTTTATCATAAAATCAAAAAAAGCAGTAAAAAAAACAAAAAAACCCAATATTATTTTTTCTGTGTCCCTCAGTAACAATATCTGTGGTCCCTCAGTATCAATTCTGTGTCCCTCAGTAAAATTCTGTGTCTGTCCCGGTCAGTGGTCCGCCGCGTCTGATATCCGTCCCCGGCGCATAGCGCAATAGCGGCCGGCTTCACGGCCGGGACACAAGGCAACCAGATCCCGGACGGGCCGCAGGCTGACAGGAGGCCGCAGCATTTAAAGCGCAGTAGGAACCCGCTGGAGGCAGTCGCCTACGGGCGACCAATGACATAGCCTGGGGGCGCGTACCTGGGGCGGCCAAGTGGCAGTGGCAAGAGGCGCGATATTTAAAGATTCTGTCCCTTCACGGTCATAAGATCGCCGCAAGAGTCTGAGCTGATACCCCTGTGTTTCCTGTGAATTGTGTACCCGGATTGGTTTGAACGTGTCTGCCTGCTCCTGCCCTGACCCGGATTAATCTGACTATCGCTGCCTGTCCCCTGTGATTGAACCATCCGGATTGTTTCCCTGACTAGTACGCTGCCTTCTGCCTGTCCGACCACCCGAGGGTTGGGTGGCGCCCCGGCTTGTTTGACCATTCTGCGGACTGACGCACCCTGTAACTGACCCAGCGTTGCGACTCATGACCACTTCTCTGCCTACTGTCTCGGTACCTGACCGGCCATTTCCCCACGGTTGAACAACCGCTCGGTTTAATTTAACCTGCCAGAGTCCCTGACCGGCCATCCTCACATCCTGACTCAACTATCTCTGTCCTACTTCCTATCCCACGGGAGCGTCACCCTCTGCCACTGTGGTTATTGACTCGGAACCAGGGTCGTGACCTGTTCCCAGTGTTCTGCTCCAAGTCCCATCCCCACCATCAGTGGGCCCTGGTAGAAAACGCAGACCGGGGGTGGAGGGGGGGGGGGGGGGGGGTCGGGACTTAAGACCCCCACGGCTCCGTGTGATTCCGCCTAGTGGGCTGCCAGAGGTGCCGACCTGGCGGATCCGTAACAGTACCTCTTGCGGCCATGAGCATAGTCAGGAAGGAGGCCCGGCCTCCCTGGAGGATGATCTTGCCAGTGCATAATGGCGACCCTAAACCAAATTCGGTCCAGACTTTTCATACCCGATGCTCCAGCACCTTGAGGACCGCATGGAGACGTTTTAGTCACCTTACAGCCACCGGCATCAGAGCTCGAGTCACCCGCAGCAATTCTCACTGGGGATATCCACTGCTGACCGCGGCCTAGCTACCCCCCAGCTGCCCTGAGCAGGGTCCGCACTCCCTAACTACCTGATCCCGCCCGCGATATCCCCTTACCCAGAAAAATACGCTTCCGTGGAGACCGAAGCCGCTTCAGGCTTTCGCGGAATGCGTGTCATCCTGTTTTTCTTCGACCTGCCAAGCCCCGCACGTTCACCACCGAGAACCCGTCAAGGTGGGGTTTATAGTCGTCACTCTCCTTCATGATGGAGCCACCAGGATTGGCTCATCGCGCTGATTGGAGAATTCACGACCCGTCCATCTTGATTCCGTGACTTGAGAAGTTTTTAGAGCCATGGTCCATACTTGATGAACGACCCTCAGCGAGCTGCTTCCCGCAAGTCCACCTTGTACTCTCTGCGGCAGGGTCGCCGGTCAGACCGAGGAGTAGCGCGTCTGCATTTCAGACGCTGGATGGGGACACCCGATGGAACAATGCGGCATTATGTCACCAATTTCGCATCGGGCCTATCTGAGTTCTACTCAAAGACGAGTTAGCACGGGTATGCCTACCTGACTCCCTAGAGGAAAGTCTAATCCGATCAGGACATACAAAGTGACCGCAAGACTAGAGATAGAACGCCGGGCTTGAACGGAAGCCAAGACCCAGGGTCCAAAGTGCGTCGATGGATACCATCAAGGGGATATATTCCCTATCCCGTACAAATGAAGCACTACCACCGGTAGTTCGTCATACCTGAGGACTACCTCCCGAACCCATGCAACTTGGGACTTGGCTCGGTCCCATCATATCGGTCCGAAGAACTGTCAAGAGTTAGACTATCACAGAACCTCTGTCTGTACTGCGGAGAAGCTGGCCATCGGGTGCGCTCCCTGTCCTAACAAACGAAAAAATGTACGTCCACTTCTAAGTTTTTTTTCCGTTAAACTGCCGGAAAGGGGGATCAGTCAAGTTATCTGGCCATACCTGGTTGTCTTTTAACAGCTCGCCAAGAAAACCTTGAACCGGTGACAGCTATCATAGATACGGTGTCATGTAGCTGCGTTAAATTGATACTCACGTGTTGCTCACCAGCAAGGTATCACCACTCCAGGAACCACGGAAAGGGAGTCGCTGAACATGTCTACCTTGGCGGATGGGTCTAGCTTTAAAATTCGGGAGTGGTGAATCGGGAGAGACACCCCTATTGTTCGCCTCAATGGCGTGATCATCACCAGGTATCCTCCTCCGTCGGTATGCCATCCAATAGCGTCCCCGCATATCCTTTTTCCCGGGTCATATCTGGGGCTTCTTCCTTGGGCTGCGAGCCCATAACCCGCGCCCAAGATTGACTGGTAAGAAGGAACCGTGCAATGCAGTATCGGGTTCCACATGACTGTCTGGGAAAGAGTTGCCTACGTACTCAGGGCCCGTGGTCCCCCCAATTACTCCTTATGCATGGATGGGGATACAGATCTGTCCAGGTTTATTCCCGCCCCCGGCCTTACAACACGACTTTTTCTGTGACGATGGTTTAGTAATCGAAGGGGCAGACACACTCCATAAAACCACCATTCCCCGCACACCGATCTTACGACTAGCCCCATAGACCTCACTGCCCGGGAATCTGAAATTTCGTCTTCGGACCGTATTTCCCTTTATCAGAGCTTACTCGAGTCAGGAGTTTTTTAGAGGAAATAACATAGACGAAAACCTTCAGTAAAGTGGTTTTATTCGAGCCCTTATCCCACGTCCCTAACCACAGGGGCCGGGCTATTATTTGTAGAGAAGAAAGGACAAGACACTGTCGTCCCTGTATAAAGACTAAATTACACTAGCCGACTACCTGAATAGGATCACGGTGAAGAAACCACTACCTCTTACCCCTGGTTTCCCGAGCCTCCTCCAGAGGTTTAATGGTCCGCAATGATTTTTACTAAGCTAAGACTTTACGTGGGGGTCCTACAATCTAGTTCGTAATCAGGGAAGGTGATGGAATGGAAAGACGGCCTACCGTAAAATACGCGCTACGGACACTTTGAAATACCTGGTCAATGCGCCAGTTCCGAAGCTCTCTGTAACGCTCCGGCCTAACCTTCCAACATTTTATTAACGTACGTTGTTTTAGTGGATTTCCTCCTAGTGAGGATCTTTCATAGATATGAGCTATTTGGACGACATCTTATCTACTCGCCATCTCTGGAGGCTCAGCGAAATCACACGTGATGGCGTGTGTTGGGAACCGTATGCGCCAAACACAGGCTATAACGCCAAAGCAGACAAATGCTGTTTTTGAACAGCATAAGATCACGATTTCCTGGGATTGAGTTCTCATCCCTCCCCCGCGGGGGTTGCGCGATGGCGAACCCCCGGGACAGTCTCGTCAATCCTGGAATTGGCCTATAACACACCGATAAAGAAAGGTCGTGCAAGCGTATTATCGGTTTTGCAAACTTTTATCGATAAAATTTAATCAAGAACTTCTCCGGACTGGTCCTCCCCGAATCACCGTCAAACTGACTAAACAAGGGGATCCCCGCTTTAATGGTCCTACCGAAGCCACAAAACGTGCTTGAATCCAAGAAAAAAGTTCTCAGAAAACTTTTATTACCTTCTGCCTCCGATACTCCAGATCATACCCGATTCCTTCTCTCTGCCATACGTGTTTGGAAGTGGACGGCCTCAGAAAAACTCGGTAGGACGCGTCCTATCCTCAAAGGAACTGCGCCAAGGAGCTGTCTCTGCTACATCCTTAGCGTTCATCTCCAGGAAATTGACGACCGGTGACCGAGCGAGTTAACTGACCGACATCGGAGATTCGGGAGCTCCTGGCCATAAAGAACCAGGCCCTCGGAAGAAATGGCGTATACATGCTGGAAGGGAAGCTACACACTCCCAACCTGAATATATACCGATCAACAAAAACCTGGAGTATTTGGGTAAAAAAAAAAAAAAAGGCAACAGCCAGGCGACTGAAGCCATCGCCAGGCGAGATGGGTCTCTTTTCTTTTCCCGGTTTTAACCTTCCACATAACTTAATCGGGGGACTGGCTCTAAAAAAAAAAAAAATGGGAAAAAAAAAAAAAAAAGAACACTTAAAGGAAAAAAAAAAAAAAAAAAAAAAAAAAAAAAAAAAAAAAAAAAAAAAAAAAGGAAAAAAAAAAAAAAAAAAAAAAAAAAAAAAAAAAAAAAAAAAAAAAAAAAAAAAAAGAAAAAAAAAATATATATATATATATAAAAAAAAAAAAAGCCTGTCCTAGTCCCGCATGTTTGAGGACCCCGACGATACAACCAAGACCTGACACGATCCTAACCATCCGGAAATTTCCTCGGTCCTAACAGACCAGGAAACGCCGCTCCAAACTTCTGACGCTTCCGTGGGACTACCAGCGGCCGCCTGGGACTCCTCTCCTGAAACCGTGAAGGGTTAATTTGTGGAAGGAGGGTCGGATCGTAGTAGTACCCGATAAAGAGTCCGAACCATGGTCTTGGCCACTGCCACGACCATACTCCAATGGCGGGCCATTTCGGGATGGTTACGAAAAGACCGCTGGAACTTCTGCACCGCGCTCATTCTGGGTGGCTCGAAAACATGGTCAAGGACTGCGAGCGCTACGTTCAGACTCTGTCCTACCTGCCGAGAGGAATAAAAACACCTCCAGAAGCAAGGCCTTGGGGATTGTTCGCGGCCCCGTTGCCCAATTCCAAAGAGGGCCTGGCAAATGATAGCCATGGACTTTATTGTCGAACTCCCAACCGTCTTCAAGGCCACACTAGCCATAATTTGTGATTGTCGATCGCTTCTCTAAAGATGGGGCCCATTTCATACCCCCATGGAAAAGACAGCCATCCGCGCTGGAAAAAAACTGCAACGAAAATATTTTATCAAGGAAATAGTTAGACCTACTACATGGGAGTTCCCGAGATATAGTTAATCAGGATCGGGAAGCCCAGGTTTTCACTTCAAGGGTTCTGGAAGGGCTTGTGGCGAAGCAATTGGGAAAATCACAAGTTGTCACTCTCGTTCCGGTCTTACCATCCCCTAGTACCACATGGGCAAACAGCAGATGACCAACCAAGTATTAGAGCAATACCTTCCGATGCTACACGTCCTACCTACAGGACGACTGGTTTTGACGCTGTTACCGGTCGCGGCGGAGTTTGCCTAACAACAACTCGAACCACTCCGCTACGGGCTAATCCCCCCGTTCTTCTAACCAATTACGGTTACCATTCCAACATTTCTTTCCCGATCTCATGCTAGAGAAGCTCAGTACCACATCTCAAGACATCCTAAATCTCCTTTCGACATAACAAAAACAGTTTAGGGGCCATCACGATAAAGCCCAAGGAGGACAGCAGGAAAATGGCATTTGACAGGAGGAGAAGGGGGGAAAAGAAACTGGAGCGACTTCAACCTGGTTGGACCGGTTTGGCTGGCCACTGCCAAACACTTGAAGATCGCAGTGTCCAGCAAGGAAATTGGGTCCGAAATTTGTTGGCCCCATTCCAAGTCAAGCGAGTCATCAACGAGGTAGCTTACGTACTTGTAACTGCCGTGAATGAGTCTTTTCAGGATTCACTCGTGTTTCAAGTGCTCACTTTCTGAAAACCGGGGTTCCAGCATTGGACCCTTTCCCGGAACGGGAATCCCGGCCGTCCATGAGGCAGTTCGACCATGGGTGAACAAGAACGAATACGAGGTAGAAGCGATTCTCGGGTTTAGCCGTAGGAGGGGAGGCCAGATTTACCAGTTTTTGATAAAATGGAAGGGTTACGTGGTCCCTGAGGAAAACTCTTGGGAAACCATCCAGAATGTTCAGCGCTCCAGGTAGTCCTCACCGGGGGGGAGTTCTTTCGTGTCCCTCCGCGTGGAGAAATTAGTAGGGGCCTTCCCGGGAGTCGGGTCCCTTGTTAGGGGGGGGGGCAATGTCAGGGTCCGCCTGGAGGCAAATCGAAAACCGTCACCCCCGGTAGTCATGCATAAATAGCGGCGGCTTCACGCCTGAGTAACCAGGCACCAGAAACGCCGGCGGGCCGCGGCTCACAGGAGGCCGCAGCATGCGCAAGTTAGAACCGCGGCGCGCTCGCCTTCGGTTGCGACCATTGACAGCCCTGGAGGACGCATCCTGGGCGGTTCCGATGGCAGTGCATGTAGGGTCGCGATATTTAAAGGATGCCACTGCCAACTGTCATAAAATTCTCACGCCGAAGGTGCTGATCTGAACCTGGTTTCCTGAGATTGTGACCCGGATGCTATTCTTACGGGTTCGTGCCTGCTCCTGCACCCAAACCCGGATTTATCTGACTACGCTTCCTACCCCTAGTGATTGACCCGGATTGTCCCTGACGTACGCTGGGCCGTAAAATAGTTCTAGTCGCCGACCACCCGTTTGTTTGACCATTCCTGCGACTGACCCCAAGGTAACTGACCTCACAGCGTGAGACCTGAACGCACATCTCTTGCCTACTGTCTCGGTACCTACGTCCATATCCCACGGAACTGAAACGCGCCGTTTTAATACCTAGCCAGGGGGGGAGGGATTCGGCGGGTTCCTGCCGGCCGATCTCCTCGCGACATCAGACTCAAGGATACATTAGTCCTAACTTTAGATATCTACACGTCAAAGGCGACCCTCTGGCCACGCATATTGGTATTGGCTCGCGATTAGGTGCTGCACCTGGTCCGTCCGCGCTCCGTCCCCTGTGGCATGCGCAAATAGCGTCGGCTTTCACGCCGGGACACAAGTGCACCATATCCCCCGGCGGGCCGCGGCGACAGGAGGCCACCTGGCAGGCGTGCGCAGTAAGACCGCGCGCGGCCGCCCTCGGCGAAACCAATGACAGCCCGGGGGCGCATCCTGTAGGCGGACTCAATGGCAGTGCAGGGCTGTCGAATATTTAAAGAGGGCCCTGCACTTTCATAGAAAAAATCGCACGCAAGGTCTGATCTGATACCTGTGTTTCGGTGTGATTGTGACCCGATGGTTTGACGTTCTGCCGTTCTGACAGTCTCCTGCCTGCAGACCTGGATATATCTGACTATAAACCGCTGCCTTCCCCTGTGATTGACCCGGATTGTCCCTGGACTACGCTGCCTTCTCCTGTCCCGACCCCCTAGTTTTGTTTGACCATTCTGCGGACCTGACCCCGGTAACTGACCCAAGCGTGCGACCTGAACCACTCTCTGCCTACTGTCTCGGTACCTACGCCATTTCCCCACGGTGACAACCGCCGTTAAATCCCTGCCAGGTCCTGCCGGCCTCCTCACATCATGACTCTACTCTGTCCCTACTTCTATCCACGGAGGCTCCCTCTGCCACGGGTGGTATTGCTCGGAGGTCGTGACCTGGTCCCGGTTTCTGCTCCAAGTCCATCCCCACCATCAGGGGCCCTGGTGTCAAACGCAGACCGGGACTTAGAACCCCCCACGGCTCCTCGGGTGATTCCGCCTAGTGGGCTGCCAGAGGTGCCACCTGGCGGATCCGTAACAGTCCCTGAGTAACCAATTCTGTGTCTGTCCCTGAGTAACAATTCTGTGTCCCTCAGTAACAATTCTGTGTCTGTCCCTGAGTAACAATTCTGTGTCCCTCAGTAACCAATTCTGTGAGTCCCTCAGTAACAATTCTGTGTCTGTCCCTGAGTAACAATTCTGTGTCTGTCCCTGAGTAACAATTCTGTGTCTGTCCCTGAGTAACAATCTGTGTCCCTGGAGTAACAATTCTGTGTCCCTCAGTAACAATTCTGTGTCCCTCAGTAACAATTCTGTGTCTGTCCCTGAGTAACAATTCTGTGTCCCACAGTAACAATTCTGTGTCCCTCAGTAACAAATTCTGTGTGCCCCTCAGTAACAATTCTGTGTCTGGTCCTGAGTAACAATTCTGTGTCTGTCCCTGAGTAACAATTCTGTGTCCCTCAGTAACAATTCTGTGTCCCTCAGTAACAATTCTGTGTCTGTCCCTGACTAACAATTCTGTTTCCCTGAGTAACAATTCTGTGTCCCTGAGTAACAATTCTGTGTCCCTCAGTAACAATTCTGTGTCCCTGAGTACAATTCTGTGTCCCTCAGTAACAATTCTGTGTCCCTCAGTAACAATTCTGTGTCTGTCCCCCTGAGTAACAATTCTGTGTCCCTGAGTAACAATTCTGTGTCCCTCAGTAACAATTCTGTGTCCCTCAGTAACAATTCTGTGTCCCTCAGTAACAATTCTGTGTCTGTCCCTGAGTAACAATTCTGTGTCTGTCCCTGATAACAATTTCTGTGTCTGTCCCCTGAGTAACAATTCTGTGTCCCCTCAGTAACAATTCTGTGTCTGTCCCCTGAGTAACAATTCTGTGTCCCTCAGTAACGAATTCTGTGTCCCCCAGTAACAATTCTGTGTCCCTCAGTAACAATCTGTGTCTGTCCCTGAGTAACAATTCTGTGTCCCTGAGTAACAATTCTGTGTCCCTGAGTAAACAATTCTGTGTCCCTCAGTAACAATTCTGTGTGTGTCCCTCAGTAACAATTCTGTGTGTGTCCCTGAGTAACAATTCTGTGTCCCTGAGCTAACAATTCTGTGTCCCCTCAGTAACAATTCTTGTGTCTGTCCCTGAGTAACAATTCTGTGTCTGTCCCTGAGTAACAATTCTAGTGTCTGTCCCTGAGTAACAATTCTGTGTCCCTCAGTAACAATTCTGTGTCTGTCCCTGAGTAACAATTCTGTTCTGTCCCTCAGTAACAATTCTGTGTCCCTCAGTAACAATTCTGTGTCCCTCAGTAACAATTCTGTGTCTGTCCCTGAGTAACAATTCTGTGTCTGTCCCTGAGTAACAATTCTGTGTCTGTCCCTGAGTAACAATTCTGTGTCCCTGAGTAACAATTCTGTGTCCCTGAGTAACAATTTCTGTGTCCCTCAGTAACTACAATTCTGTGTCTGTCCCCGAGTAACAATTCTGTGTCCCTGAGTAACAATTCTGTGTCCCTCAGTAACAATTCTGTGTCCCTGAGTAACAATTCTGTGTCCCCCTGAGTAACAATTCTGTGTCCCTCAGTAACAAATTCTGTGTCCCTCAGTAACAATTCTGTGTCTGTCCCCTGAGTAACAATTCTGTGTCCCTGAGTAACAATTCTGTGTCCCTCAGTAACAATTCTGTGTCCCTCAGTAACAATTCTGTGTCTGTTCCCTCAGTAACAATTCTGTGTCCCCTAAGTAACAATTAGCCCCCCCTGTGTCCCTAAGTAACAATTCTGTGTCCCTAAGTAACGGTTTGTGGCGCTAAGTAACGGTTCTGTGGCCCTAAGTAACAATTCTGTGTCCCCTAAGAAACAATTCTGTGTCCCTAAGTAACGGTTCTGTGGCCCTAAGTAACGGTTCTGTGGCCCTAAGTAACAATTCTGTGTCCCTAAGTAACAATTCTGTGTCCCTAAGTAACGGTTTCTGTGGCCCTAAGTAACGGTTTTCTGTGGCCCTAAGTAACAATTCTGTGTCCCTAAGTAACAATTGCTGTGGCCCCCAAGTAACGGTTCTGTGCCCTAAGTAACGGTTCTGTGGCCCTAAGTAACATTTCTGTGTCCCTAAGTAAAAATTCTGTGTCCCTAAGTAACGGTTCTTGTGGGCCTAAGTAACGGTTCTGTGGCCCTAAGTAACGTTCTGTGTCCCTAAGTAACAATTCTGTGTCCCTAAGTAACGGTTCTGTGGCCCTAAGTAACGTTCTGTGGCCCTAAGTAACGGTTCTGTGTCCCTATGAGTAACGTTCTGTGGCCTAAGTAACGGTTTCTGTGCCCTAAGTAACGATTTTGTGGCCCTAAGTAACGGTTCTGTGTCCCTAAGTAACGTTTCTTTGTGGCCCTAAGTAACGGTTCTGTGGCCCTAAGTAACGGATTTCTGTGGCCCTAAGTAACGGTTCTGTGGTCCCTAAGTAACGATTCTGTGTCCCTAAGTAACGATTCTGGTGGCCCTAACTCTCTCTCCCCTGAATACAGACAGCTCTGCCTCTCTTGAATGACTGGAGGCTAATGCATAGAATTCTAAAATGGCCGCAATTTATAGCTCGACCATTACACAGTGCTGGCTGGCTAGCTGCTGATTGGCTAATAGCGATCACATGTCATGAATGAATGCATAATGGGTCAGCGCGCCTATGTCTGCGCGCCTTCCCCAGAGATCCCCGCTCCGTCGCCGCACATGTCGCCGCCATTTTAGGAAAAAAATTTTGATTCGCGCATCCGAAGTCTGCTAATTTTTCGGATTCGAAAATTCGAAACGAATTCCACTTCGCCAAGTTCAATTCGCTCCTCTCTAATCTTGTTGTTTCATTTTCAAATCCATTGTGGTGGTGTATAGAGCCAAAAATGTTAGAATCTGTCGATGTCCCAATATTTAATGGACCTGACTGTATATATAGTGAAAAACCCATTATAAATACTTTATTCTTGAAAATTAAATAATCAGATTACCCTGTTAAGAGGTGAGGGTAGAGACGGCAGAAAGGGTGGGGTGGGAGGTGTTGGCAGAAGTTAGAGATATATCAATACACTGAACTTTCCAGAGTTGTCCTGGGGGGGGGGGGTTGCATGTCAGCACGCGTCTTGGCCATTGGAGGACAGCCAATCTGTTCTCCCCCATCACAGCCAGAAAACTGACCACGCTGGGAGGGATGTGTTTTCTCATGTTTAGCTCGTTGTCATTTTTTAAATAGGAAAGCAAGGGTAACTGGCAGAATCACCAGTTATTTCACACAAAGGAAAAGTAACCAATACAAAGAGAACAGGATACTTAAAAAAAAAAAAGAACACGGTACAGCAGACACATATCAGGAATATGAAACATTGGGGTAACAGGCACTTTAATTTGAACTTGTTGTGTCATGTGACTGCAGTGATTCAATTGTGCACTGGTTAAAGGAGCCAGTCCTTAGTCAGGCTCTATACCTCAGGGAAAGCATGTTTTGTTAGATAATTAGGTATCTACACTATGTTGCCCACTATATTGTTTGTGTAATGTGTCCTTGATATGGTAAGCTCCCGGCTTGTGTTGCTCCATACCTGAAACTACTACTTCAGCAATGGCGAATGACGGTGGTGGAAATTAAGTCTCTTCCTAGGATGGCCCTAGGAGAAGAAGGTTGTTGAATCTGCCTTTAGCGAGCCACTGGCCTTAGAGGATTGCCCATGCCCAGTTATGAGGACAGTCTGTGTTTGATTAATCTGGAGAGAACCCTTTTAAAGTTTTGGGATCTAGCCTGTTCTCATTCCATGGCAGACTCTATGTTGCTTAATGTGGAATGCACAGGACTATTGGGTTGAGGTCAGGTTTCCATTCGCAAAAAAAATGTCCTGCCTGACAAGTGTTGGTGGTGCACAACATTCTGGGTGAGTAGGGAAGATTCAATGGTCTTGAGAAGGACAGGTGGCGGCCTGGGAGACTGACATAGGTGTGGAGGACTGTTGTTTCTTAACCTGATTGTGTGTTTAGGTGGAGGTTAGGGTTTGATAGTGATAATAACAATAATAATTATGTTTTGATTTGTGTATTTAGTTCTACTTAGGATGTTATAATTGCAGAAAAGCCGTTTTCCTGTTTTATATGTTGAAGTAAGCTTATTTTTGTGTTTTTTATTTTTTAAATATTTGCATTTCCATGTTCTGTGTACTGTGGGAGAACAGATATAGCGAATGCAGGGTCCTGGTTTTAGTAACACTTTACATGGCATCCCAGTCTTAGTCTGTAGGATTCAGTATTGAGTTGGCCCACCCATTTTCAGCTTTAACAGCATCAATTCATCTGGGAAGGCTGTCCACAAGGTTTAGGAGTGTGTCTAATGGGAAGGTTTGACCATTCTTCTTCCAGAAGCACATTTGTGAGGTCAGGCACTAATGTCGGATTAGAAGGCCTGGCTTACAATCTCCGCTCTAATTCATCCCAAAGGTATTCTATTGGGTTGAGGTCAGGACTCTGTGCAGGCCATGTCAAGTTCCACCACCCCAAAACTCACTCATCCATGTCTTTATGGACCCTGCTTTGTGCACTGGTGTGCAGTTATGTTAGAACAGGAAGAGGCCAACCCCAAACTGTTCCCACAAAGTTGGGAGCATAAAATTGTCCAAAATGTCTTGGTAATGGCTGACACCTTAAGAGTTCCTTTCACTGGAACTAAAAGGGGCCAAACCCTGAAAGACAACCTCACACACTTCACACCAGCAATCACTGACCCTTGCTCTGTCATTTTACGTGGCCTACCACTTGGTGGCTGAGTTGCAGTTGTTCCCAGTTGCTTCTATGCTGTTATAAATACCACCAACAGTTGACTGTAGATTATTTAGTAGCAAGGAGATTTCACAAATGGACTTATTGCACAGGATGTGCAACCTATCACGGCACCACGCTTGAATTCACTGAGCTCCTGAGAGCAGCCCATTCTTTCACAAATGTTTGTAGAAGCAGTCTACACTCCTAGGTGCTTGATGTTATACACCTGTGGCCATGGAGGGGATTGGAACACCTGAATCCAATGATCTGGAGGAGTGTCCCAATACCTTTGCCAATATAGTGTATCTTGTAATTCCAGCAGTATCAGCATTGAGAGAGTAAAGCAGGGTACCCACTAAATGTTAGTGCGACGATCTCCCCCCGGTTGTGCTATTATATTCTGACAGGGGACTTCCCTAGCTGAAAGAACACTCTGATCAGTGCTCGGTCAGATGTTTGGTTTTTCCAGCATTCACATTCTCATAACCAGCTTCTGTAGAACAGACAGCCATACACAGGGGCTGAAGTTTTGAATCTCTTTGCCCAAAGCTGGTTCCTGTTGAACCAGCCTTTTTAAGCTGATTTTTATCTCACGTGTACAATGCTTTAGAGACAGTGATGGTGAGGTGCAATCACCTATGTTGGGTTTTATTATCATTCTTATCTTTGGACCTGTTTGTCTAGCTTTGTAGCTGCTTCTGATGGCTGTTAGACTTTGAGCTCTTATTCTTGAGTTCTTAGGAAAAGGAGTGGATCTATTGTAGAATATTTGTGCAGGGGGTAGGTGGTTGAGCTCTTTTTACTATGGTCATTTACAGATGAATTTTAAATCTACTCTACAGTACTGCCATAGACACATGGTTGGAGTCATGAAAGAAAAAGATACCCATTTGCCATCAAGGAGCTTAGTGGTCTGTCCAAGGTAGTGTCAATGGGTGAGCTTAGGTGGAGGTTATTCTGTGCAGACACCCCCCCCCCGACAGGGATGAATTATTGTTGTATCTGTGAGGCTTCTGAGATTGTCCAGAGGTACTGTAAATAGGAGAGTTCCACTCTCCAAGTCCTTATCAGAGTATCATACAATCCCTAGTCTTCAGAGACTCACTCCAAAACAAATGGGATTCTAAACCTAACAAGCACTTCAAACACAATCTCAGACCTCTGTAGTCACTCCCTTGGTGCTGTAGGGAATCATCAGGTCACCAATGTTTCACCTAGTGAGCCAAGTGCCCCTGCTCTTATAGGACCACCACCAGGTATTTTTACAGCAGTACTGAGGTATAGGGAGGTGGGCAAAGATAGTTTTCTGTAGGGACAGTCTAAGGGACTGCTGGAGTGGACTACACACTGGTAGCACTGATCTGCTGCTGTCCTGGCTTTACCACTTTCTTTTTATAAAGGGTGATCAGGGTGCTTTTTTGGCATGATACCTGTAGGGTAATCTTCTGGAGAGCTCAGGCACCAGACTTCTTCACAGCATGATGCCTGGTCAATGTGCCCTTCCTGTTGCATTTTTCTTTATTTAATTTTAAAAAAAAATGTAATAGGAGGGAATAAAATGGACAAAACACCCAATCCTCCAAGCTGGATAGAAGTCAGGGGATCTGCTAAGGAGATCTTACTGTTGGAGTATCTAAGACCCTGGTGTACACACATATAGCCCTCCGGGTTCCCATGCTGAGTGCTGTGGCCAAACACCAGTTAATCAAAAGCATCAACTGGTCCTGGCACAAGCTACATTGCAGAAACTGGTGCAGTTTACCAGTAAGCACTAGCAGCTGCCAGTGTGCAGGCTTGACAAATCTTGCCTGTAGACTGGCTTCTTAAGAATTTCATTCATACAAGCTGGAAAAGAAAAGAAAATAGCTGACACTGCATTTTAACAATGCATCACAGCTTATAGCAGTTCACATGCACTGCACACATATATTGGTATAAAGAGGTAGAAATTCTATTGTGGGAACCCATTTGGATGATGTCAGAGGCCACCACTTGAGTCAATCCATAGTTATCAAGTTAAAATTA
>CATNWA010003131.1:0-19821 GCA_951230385.1 Staurois parvus
CTATAGGGGATCTGAAAGCAGTAGCATCAGATATTAAAGAGACCCTCACTGCAGCAATTGCAGAGTTACATATCGATATGCAGGCAGTGGCTCAAAGGCTTGAAGCAGGAGGATAAAGTTATCACACAAGACCTTGCCATCCAGGATACACGCAAGCTAGTAGATACGCACACTATGCACCTAAGAGAGCTTGATCGTCATATCGAGGACCTGGACAACAGGGGAAGACGACACATTTTAAGGGTACGTGGCGTCCCTGAAACAACTGAATCGGACCAACTCACCGCAACGATCGTAACCATTTTTAATGATCTTTTGAAAAGGCCACAGGAGTCTCCGATTGAGATCGAACACCTCCATAGAGCTCTATGTCCTAAAGGTAGGGACTCTGATCCCCGGAGAGATATAATTTGCTGCTTAGTCGACTTCTGACTCAAGGAATAAATATTACGCAGAGCGCGAGAACGAAACCGCGTGACATATAATGGAGCAGAAATGAAATTATTTCAAGATCTCTTCCATCTCACCCTACAACGCAGAAAGGATTTACTCCCTCTACTGGATCTATTACGTTCCAGGGGTATAGCATATCGCTGGAGATTCCCGTTTGGCCTCTCAGCAACACACATGGGGCGATCAGCTATCCTGAGATTCCCGGAAGATATCGCACCATTCTGCAAGGTCCTAGATCTCTCAATAGTGGACCTACCCAACAGGTCCGGTGAATCCCACCTCCCACCTCAGACAGATGAAAATCTAATGGAGGCCCAATCTGCTGGACACCCTGGAGGAGCAAGGCGACGCAGACCATCCCACCGCACCTCGTCCTCTCCGGTACGATGAAGGCTCATCATTGGGGACAGTCTACCAGCTTCACCAGCTCATTGCAAGGCACGTCACGAATGACACTTCTCCTTTCCCCCTCACCCACCCACCCAAGCGTCACCCTTCCCCCATCCTATGGCTACTTCCACACCTGACCCAATATATATTATTATTATTATTATACAGTTTTTATATAGCACCAACGGTTTGCTCAGCGCTGTACATTACAATGGGAGACAGTACACGAGACAGTACAGTAACAATACAATTCGATACACGAGGGGCTCGAGGGCCCTGCTCCTCGGAGCTTACAATCTAAAAAGGGAGGGGATAGTGATACAGGAGGAAGTGGCTGTGGGGGATGGAGTGGTAGGAAGAGTGCAGGAGATTGGCAATTAGCTGAAGGCGGGGTAGGCTTCCCTGAAGAGATGGGTCTTCAGGGTGTGTCTAAAGGAGAGGAGGGTAGGTGACAGTCTGATGGATTGGGGTAGGGAGTTCCAGAGGATGGGGGAAGCCCTGGAGAAGTCTTGGAGACGGGCATGGAAGGAGGAGACCAGGGAACTAGAGAGAAGGAGATCTTGTGAGGAGCGGAGAGTACGTTTAGGGTGGTATTTGGATATCACGTCGGTGATGTAGTTTGGGGCAGTGTTATGAACAGCTTTGTACGTCAATGTTAGTAGCTTGAATTTTATCCATTGGGCAATCGGAAGCCAGTGGAGGGATTGGCAGAGGAGGGTGGAGGACACTGAATGGAGGCCAGTGGAGGGATTGGCAGAGGAGGGTGGAGGTTACGGAGCGGTTAGGAGTCTCTCCTAAACCCTGGTTCCATTTCACCCTCAATTGAAAACCTTCCGTCCGACATTGGCTAAGATACTAGGGTATGTGTATCGCATTCGATTGTTCTATCTCTCATGTATACTAACTGTTCATTCTCTGTTTATGTCGATTCGAAAGTATATACTCAGATTATATCAGCTCCTGCTCTCTGCGGGCTGCATGGTGGCGGTGCTAACAGAACCACGGTTTCTTAATTTTACTGGTTCTGGATCTTGTTTGTCTGGACAGTTATGACCTGCTACATTGTACTGGTGGCCTCGGTGGAGACCGGAGTTTTTCTTTGTTCAGGATCCAGAGATGCAGACTGCTCAGTTGCCTTGACGTGGGCCTACATAACTGAATCTCACTGTATTCTGCAGGTAATTTTTTGTGATTTTGAGTCTGAACTGCTACAGTTTATTAAGCCGTTCTCGCATTGCTCTTTAGGAACATATTTTGCGGTCCATGAGCAATTCCAGAACGAGCCTTCTCACTCTTATTCAATGTTGATATTGTGGTTCTGTTACTATGTGACCATGACATACCTTCATACACATCCTACCCATAGTGTCTCGTCATGAGCTTCTTAACTACATATGAGCTCATAGGACCTCTATTATTATTATTATACAGTATTTATAAAGCGCCAATAGTTCGCTCAGCGCTGTACATTACGGAGGGGAACAGAACATGTGACAGAACAATACCAATACAATGCAAAACATGAGGGGGTCGAGGGCCCTGCTCCTTGGAGCTTACAATCTAGGAGGGAGGGGATGGTGGCACAGGAGGAGATAGCTGTGGGGGATGGAGTGGTGGTAGGAAGAGTGGAGGAGGTCGGCAAGTTAGCAGAGGGTGGGGTAAGCTTCCCTGAAGAGATGGGTTTTCAGGGTGCGCCTAAAGGAGAGGAGAGTAGGTAATAATCTGATGGGTTGGGGCAGGGAGTTCCAGAGGATGGGTGACACCCTGGAGAAGTCCTGGAGGCGGGCATGGGAGGAGGAGACCAGGGAACTAGAGAGAAGGAGGTCTTGTGAGGAGCGGAGTGTGTGTGTTGGGTGGTACTTGGATATTAGGTCGGTGATGTAGTTCGGGGCAGTATGGTGGACAGCTTTGTACGTCAGTGTTAGGATTTTGAATTTGATCCGTTGCGCAATCGGAAACCAGTGGAGGGATTGGCAGAGGGGGGTGGCGGAGATGGAGCGGTTGGTGAGGTGGATGAGTCTGGCAGCCGTATTCAGGATCGACTGAAGCGGGGATAGCCAGCGGCGAGGCAGGCCAGTGAGAGGGAGTTGCAGTAGTCGAGTCGTGATATGATGAGGGAGTGGATGAGCTGTTTAGTGGTTTCTGGGGTTAGGAACGTGCGGATTTTGGCGATGTTGCGGAGGTGGAGTCTGCACAAGTTTGTTAAAGATTGGACTTGGGGCTGGAAGGATAGGTTGGAGTCCAGAATGAAACCAAGTACTCTGGCCTGCGGGGCGGGTTTGATGGTGGCATTGTTGGACATGATGGAGAAGTCAATGGGGGGTGGGGTCCGGGCTGGGGGGAAGACAAGAAACTCGGTTTTGGAGAGGTTCAGTTTAAGGAAGTGGAGTGACATCCAGTCTGATATGTCGCTCAGTAGGTGTGTAAGACTGAGGGGGTGAGGTGGGGGGTTGAGAGATATATTTGTGTGTCGTCGGCATAGAGGTGGTAGTTGAAGCCGTGAGAGTGTATGAGTTGGCCAAGGGAGGAGGTGTAGATGAAGAAGAGAAGGGGCCTGAGGACGGAGCCTTGAGGGACCCCAACAGAGAGGGGGAGTGAGGGGGAGGTGGTAGCATTATAGGTAACGCTGAAAGAGCGTTGTGATAGGTAGGATGAGAGCCAGGAGAGAGCAGAATCTCTGAGGCCGAGGGAGTGTAGTTTTTTGAGGAGGAGGGGGTGGTCGACTGTATCGAAGGCCGCAGAGAGGTCAAGGAGTAGGAACACTGAATAGTGGCCATTAGCTTTGGTGGTTAGCAGGTCGTTGGAGAGTTGAGTAAGGCAGTTTCGGTGGAGTGTAGGGGACGGAAGCCGGACTGTAGGGGATCAGGGAGGTGGTTGTCGTTGAGGTGAGAGCATAGGTAGGTGTAGATGAGGCGCTCGAGGAGTTTAGATGTAAATGGACAGCAGGGAGATGGGTCAGAGGTTGTTCGGGTCATTGGGGTCCAGGGAGGGCTTTTTAAGTATGAGGGTGATGTGTGCATGTTTCAGAGGGGAGGGGAAAGTGCCAGAGGAGAGGGAGAGATTGAAGATGTGGGTGAGGGAGCGTAGGATGGAGGGGGAGGGAGATCGTAGGAGTTGTGAGGGGACAGGGTCGAGGGGGCAGGTGGTGAGGCGGGCATCAGAGAGGATCTTGGAGACTTCCTCGATGGTAGTAAGGTCAAAGGTGCGGAGTGTTGGGGGGGCTTCAGTATGAGGAATGTAGGGTGGGGTGGAAGTGGAGGTCAGAGCAGTGGTGGGGCCGTGGGAGAATACCATACTTTCCTACACGTGATCATTCCCAGATTAATACACGAACACCTGAGATACTATATGCAATACACTCATACACTTTTCCTTTCCTCCCGCCTCCATACATTGTCTCCCCCCCCCCCCATATTTTGGCGGCCTTTTCTTCCCAATTCTTCCCAATATATGGTGTGATTACCCTCGAAACCCAGGTTCCAAGTCATGGTACTCAAGATGGTGACCGGAGCAGCTGCATGACTCTCAGCTCCGCAGCCCTGGAGCTCCGGCCGCCTCCGCTCCCACCCGCCATCCACCGGGAGCCCAACCCAGCACCACCACCACTCACCTGCGGGAGCCGGAGAGACCCCCAGACCGGCCACACCATCCACGGTTGAACGATCCAGACGGCATCCCCGGCATCCATCCCCACGTGGCAGCATCCCTGGCATCCCTGCCCAGCACCACCATGGACTCCAAGACCGGCCCACACCATCCACGGCTGAATGATCCAGTCGGCATCCCCGGCATCCATCCCCACGTGGCGGCATCCCAGCCCAGCCCAGCACCACTGCTCACCTGCGGAAGCCGGAGAGACCCCTAGACCGGCCGCACCACCCACGGCTGAACGATCTGGACGACATCCCCGGCACCCGTCCCCACATGGCTGAATCCCCAGCATCCATTCCCCTCTGCAGCGCCCAGGTACATCAGGCACGCTGGGGAAGCGGCCAGCCGAAACTCCCCGCCGCTCCACCCCTGCCTCCACTACAGCGGCGCCCATCCCTGCAGGGCCCAGCCACAGCCACTGCCCAACCACTACACCACCAGGGATACCAATAACAGGGCGCACACACACACCACTACCCACCAGGGACTCAAGAATACAGGGGCAACTACATAAGCCCCCAGCCCTCAACCCTGCTGTCTCCCACCGCCTGCTGCAGCCCGTACCCAGGTTGCACATCTCACCCAGGCTGCTCCACACCACAACTGGGCCCTAAGCCACACTGACCACCAGGCCAACCGCACCGCCCAGCCCCACCTCACAACTCTACCACCTGGGTAGTCTGAGGGCAGGGAGAGAGCACCGGCGGTCCCTCCGACCCTGCCGCGAAGCACCAAAGGACTCGCACCGTCTAGGCCGAGACCTACCTAAGCACCTGGCCTGGCAAGGCCTACCACAACATGCCCCCTCACCGGACAACCCAAAGTGAGCCTGTACCTGGCCTAAAAGAACTGCACCCGCACACCCCCATCCTCACCCATAGGAGTGACCTGAATCGAGCGTTTCCCACACCACTGAGCCCAGCAGATGATCTCTGCCTGGCGAGGCCCACCACGGCTTCCCACGACGCAACCCTGCCCAGACCGCTGAGCTCAATGGACAACCTCGCCCTGGTGAAGCCTACCATCGCCCACCTCAACACAACCCTGCCCGGACCCGAAACCCATCTGCTGACCCCCGAGAATACATTGCGGGAGAAGGCCCGACTGCTGGTCCTGCGATCCCCCAGCCCTACTACGCCCACCACCTACATCTGACGCCCACCTCTCACAACCCTCTCTTCACCCCATCTCCACTACCTGGAAAACACCTCTGCTGCTGATCACCACCCTTCATCTCCGCAAACCAAACCACACCCCTCAAACCGAGACTTTCATAAACTGATACTCGCAGCCTGATTACCCCCGACTACAACCTATCGACCTGAATTCTACCCATCCTGTTCCTAGGCAGGAGAATTCTAGCTACCAGAAGACACAGCAACAAGATACGCCACTGCACGCTAGACTATCTGCAACCAAGCCTCCCACCACACCTGCCCCCCCCCCCCCCCCCCCCCACTCTGTGAACCTCCCTACAATGCCTCCTCCACTCCTCCTATTCCTCTCCTCCGTTCCCAAAATCCCTTCCCTATACCCCTCTGCTCCTCCCAAACAACTGTACATTGTGCCCTCACTGCTTCCTTCTCCCCTCTACGGCACCCACAAACTCCTCCTAATACTCCACTCTCCCACTGACCCGAACACCTCCACTGGTAGACTTACACACCCCTGCTCATCCCACTCCCATGCCACCTTTCTCACCCTTCTCCTCCTAACCGCGGGGGACATCTCCCCGAACCCTGGCCCTCCACCACCTCGCCCACTCGCAAGGCACCCTCCCACCTCCACCTCCTGCCGCAACCCCCCTCAACCTAGTACCTGTCCCCCTGCTCTCCAAAACCACCCCCCCTGTTTTCGTGTGCACTCCTGAACGCCCGACCGGTGTGCGACAAGCTCACCGCCATCCATGACCTCTTTGTTTCTCGCTCCCTCAACCTCCTAGCGATCACGGAAACTTGGTTCCAAACCACTGACTCTACCTCCCCTGCTGCACTCTCCTACGGAGGTCTCATCTGGACCCACTCACCCAGACCCAACAGTCGTAAAGGTGGTGGGGTTGGTCTGCTCCTGTCACCACTGAGCACCTTCCGAGTCCTCCCAAACCCCCCCTCTCTATCCTTCTCCTCCTTTGAGGCCCATTGCATCCGACTATTCTCCCCAACCCCCCTGAAGATTGCTGTGATATACCGGCCTCCTGGATCCATACCCCGCTTCCTGGATGACTTTTCTGCCTGGCTTCCCTTCTTCCTCTCTTCTGAGCTACCCACCATCATCCTTGGAGAGTTCAACATCCCTGTCAACATCAACAACCCGGACACATCCCATCTCCTCCACTTAACCTCCTCTTTTGCACTTGCACAGTGCATACAATCCACCACCCACTCCAACGGGAACACCCTAGACCTTGTCTTCTCCCATCGCTGCGCTCCCCACAACCTCACAAACACCCCCTTCCCTCTCTCTGACAACAACCTGAACATTACCTTCTCTATCTCCTCGTCCTCCAACGCCTACCCCTCCAAATGTCACACTACCACCAGCTGAAACCTATGCAACCTGAACCCCACCCCCCTCGACTCTGCAGCCGATCAACTTTATGACAGTATCCTTCCCCTGTCCTGCCCCGACCTGGCCACGACTGCTTAAAACAACTCGCTGTCATCCGCTCTTGACTCACTATCGCCTTTAACCACACGAAACTTCAGACCCCGACTGCTCCAGCCCTGGCAGACTGATCACACCAAAACCCTCAAACGACACAGTCGTGCACTGGAGCGTTTATGGTGCAAAACCAAATCCCAACTAGCATTCACCCGCTACAAATCTGCCTTCCACACCTACACCTCCTCCCACTACGCTGCCAAACAAGCCACTTCCTGAGCCTCATCAATACCCTCTCCTCCAATCCTCGCCGACTCTTCTCCACCTTCAACTCTCTCCACCCCCCCACCTCCACCCAGAACCACACTCACCGCCCTCGAGATTGCCAATCACTTTAAAAACAAGATTGACACAATTCGCAGGGACATTGCTGCTGCCCAGACCTCCTCCCCACCCATCTCCTCTCACACAGCAACCCCTTCATCACCCCTCTCCCTCGGCCTCACCACTGTCCAGACCTCCACCCCACCTAACATCCCTCACACTGAAGCCCCCTCAACACTCCACTAATTTGACCTTACTACCATCAAGGAGGTCACTAAGGTCTTCTCTGAAGCCTGCCTCACCACCTGCCCCCTCGACCCTATCCCCTCACAACTCCTACGACCTCCCTCCCCCTCCATCCTACGCTCCCTCACCCATATCTTTAATCTCTCCCTCTCTTCTGGCGCATTCCCCTCCCCTCTGAAACATGCACACATCACCCCCATACTCAAAAAGCCCTCCCTGGACCCCACTGACCCGAACAACCTCAGACCCATCTCCCTGCTGCCATTTACATCCAAACTCCTCGAGCGCTTAGCCTACACCCGCCTAAGCTCTCACCTCAACGAAAACAACCTCCTCATCCCCCTACAGTCCGGCTTCTGTCCCCTACACTCCACCGAAACTGCCTTAAACTAACCAACAACCTGCTAACCGCCAAAGCTAATGGCCACTATTCAGTGCTCCTACTCCTTGACCTCTCTGCGGCCTTCAACACAGTCGACCACCCCCTCCTCCTCAAAAAACTACACTGCCTTGGCCTCAAAGACTCCGCTCTCTCCTGGCTCTCGTCCTACCTGTCACAATGCTCCTTCAGCGTTACCTACAATGCTACCACCTCCCCCTCTCTGTTGGGGTCCCTCAAGGCTCGGTCCTCGGGCCCCTTCTCTTCTCCATCTACACCTCCTCCCTTGGCCAACTCATACACTCCCATGGCTTCAACTACCACCTCTATGCCAACGACACGCAAATCTATCTCTCGACCCCCCACCTCACCCCCTCAGTCTCTGCCCGAATCACACACCTACTGAGCGACATATCTGACTGGATGTCACTCCACTTCCTTAAACTGAACCTCTCCAAAACCGAGCTCCTAGTCTTCCCCCCAGCCCGGACCCCACCCCCCACTGACTTCTCCATCACGTCCAACAATGCCACCATCAGGCTCGCCCCGCAGGCCAGAGTACTTGGTGTCATTTGACATAACACCATTTTTGTCTTGTGTCAAACCTCTGCTGGCCCAAAATTCACTTTCACTTTCAGAAGCCGGGTCCTGTAATGTGCTTACAAGTTCATCTACCAGTAGGGACGGGGTAGACAACATTCCCATAGTTAACTCTGTCCGACTATGCAGTTGCCCTGCAGTTTTTGCAGCTGCATCTGCCATAGCAATTCCCTCTGTGACGGGGTCTTTAGCAGAGGTGTAGCTAGGGGGGGGGGGGGGACAGGGGGGTACATATGTACCCGGGCGCCAAGGTACAGGGGTGCCAAAATGAGGCTTACAACCAGGTTGCGTATTTGGGCGTTTGCTTAGGGCAGTACTTTTTAGGGTGGCGGCGCGGTGCCACTGTCCCCCCCTTCCAATGGAAGGGACACTTAGTACAGGGGTGGGCAGTGGGCTGCTGTGTCTTACCTGGCTCCGTGTCTCAGTCCCACTCCAGGAGGTGTTGCTGGAGGAGGGGTAGAGAAGTCCACAGGTCTGGTGTCTTCTTTTCCCTGGACGCGATGTGTGGGCGGGATGACATGCTGTTCCTGTCATCTGACCACACACTCGGGATCACTGGACAGCCTATGGTAGCTTGTACCTCCCTCTGCAAGCTCCGCCTCCTCACCAGTGATTGGGCGCCAGAACTGTACCTCAGGAAAGGCACACAGGTGGCCAATCACCTGCGAGGAGGCGGAGCTTGCAGAGGAGGAGCCGAGCGGCAGCGCGAAGATCGAGCGAGGGAGCGGCCGGAGCAAGTGAAGAAGAAAGCTGATCGGTAAGTGTGCCGTGCAGATGGCGCTGCTGCAACCAGGTATGCTGGCTGTGGATGGGAGAGGGAAGGAGCCTAGGCTGGAGCAGGGGTCAGTCAGCAAGGTGTCAGTGGGAGGAATAGCGCCCCATCATTGGTGTCAGTGGGAAGAATAGTGCCCCATCATTGGTGTCAGTGGGAGGAATAGTGCCCCATCATTGGTGTCAGTGGGAGGAATAGTGCCCCATCATTGGTGTCAGTGGGAGGAATAGTTCCCCATCATTGGTGTCAGTGGGAGGAATAGTTCCCCATCATTGGTGTCAGTGGGAGGAATAGTTCCCCATCATTGGTGTCAGTGGGAGGAATAGTGCCCCATCGTTGGTATCAGTGGGAGGAAAAGTGCCCCATCATTGGTGTCAGTGGGAGGAATAGTGCCCCATCATTGGTGTCAGTGGGAGGAATAGTGCCCCATCGTTGGTATCAGTGGGAGGAATAGTGCCCCATCATTGGTGTCAGTGGGAGGAATAGTGCCCCATCGTTGGTATCAGTGGGAGGAATAGTGCCCCATCGTTGGTGTCAGTGGGAGGAATAGTGCCCCATCGTTGGTGTCAGTGGGAGGAATAGTGCCCCATCGTTGGTGTCAGTGGGAGGAATAGTGCCCCATCGTTGGTGTCAGTGGGAGGAATAGTGCCCCATCGTTGGTGTCAGTGGGAGGAATAGTGCCCCATCGTTGGTGTCAGTGGGAGGAATAGTGCCCCATCATTGGTATCAGTGGGAGGAATAGTGCCCCATCATTGGTGTCAGTGGGAGGAATAGTGCCCCATCGTTGGTGTCAGTGGGAGGAATAGTGCCCCATCGTTGGTATCAGTGGGAGGAATAGTGCCCCATCATTGGTGTCACTGATGTGATTAAACGGGGAGAGGGACTGGGGTGCCAATTTTACAGTTTGTCCCCGGCTGCAAAATATCCTAGCTACGCCTCTGGTCTTTATCATTAGTATGGGCTCGTACCTTGATGACTGCTATCCTTCTCAGAAGTTGGAGTGCGGCCAACAAATCCTGGATCAGAGAATGATGGGATATTGACTTGCCATCAGCGGTAGTAAAACCGCGGCGTCGCCAGATTCAGCCAAATCATGTACCACCCCGAAGGCATATTCAGAGTCAGTCTAGATGACATCTTGTCCTTGATATAAAGTGCATGGTCTTGTGAGAGCCTCAAGTTCAGTGGCTTGTGCTGCCCTAGGCAAGACTAAAATCAGGCACCGCCCCCCCCCCACCTGCATCTAAATTTGTCCCACCCTTTCACCTGCAAACTCCACCCCTTCCTCTTTAGGCTCCACCTCTTCCTATTAGAGCTCTGCCCAATGACAATGATGGGCCGCTATTCCTCCCACTGACACCAATGATGGGGCACTATTCCTCCCCCCACTGACACCAATGATGGGGCACTATTCGTCCCCCCACTGACACCAATGATGGGGCACTATTCCTCCCCCCACTGACACCAATGATGGGGCACTATTCCTCCCCCCACTGACACCAATGATGGGGCACTATTCCTCCCACTGACACCAATGATGGGGCACTATTCCTCCCCCCCCACTGACACCAATGATGGGGCACTATTCCTCCCACTGACACCAATGATGGGGCACTATTCCTCCCAGTGACACCAGGAATAGTGCCCCATCGTTGGCGTCAGTGGGGGGAGGAATAGTGCCCCATCGTTGGTGTCAGTGGGGGGAGGAATAGTGCCCCATCGTTGGTGTCAGTGGGGGGAGGAATAGTGCCCCATCGTTGGTGTCAGTGGGGGGGAATAGTGCCCCATCATTGGTGTCAGTGGGGGGAGGAATAGTGCCCTATCGTTGGTGTCAGTGGGGGGAATAGTGCCCCATCATTGGTGTCAGTGGGGGGAGGAATAGTGCCCCATCGTTGGTGTCAGTGGGGGGAGGAATAGTGCCCCATCGTTGGTGTCAGTGGGGGGAGGAATAGTGCCCCATCGTTGGTGTCAGTGGGGGGAGGAATAGTGCCCCATCGTTGGTGTCAGTGGGGGGAGGAATAGTGCCCCATCATTGGTGTCAGTGGGGGGAGGAATAGTGCCCCATCGTTGGTGTCAGTGGGGGGAGGAATAGTGCCCCATCGTTGGTGTCAGTGGGGGGAGGAATAGTGCCCCATCGTTGGTGTCAGTGGGGGGAGGAATAGTGCCCCATCGTTGGTGTCAGTGGGGGGAGGATTTTTGAGGAAAAAAAACAATATTTTGGACTTTTTGCTATAAAACATGTCCAGTAAAAAAAAAAAATTTTAAATCAAATTTAGTCATAAATTTCTGCCAAAATGCATTCTGCTCCGTATCTTTGCTAAAAAAAAACCCAATACGTGTAAATTAATTGGTTCACGTGAAAGTTATAGTGTTTACAAATGGCGGGAAAGATACTGGGGGGGGGGGGGACTGACTTGGGGTCTCTGACATCCCCAGTGACAGCAATACAGTGATCAGTGCAAAACAAAAACCACTGACACTGTACTAATGGCACTGGGGAGGGAGGGGTTAACTTTATTATTTACTGAAAGGGTTAACTGTGTGAGGGGAGTGTTTTACTAGGGGGAGGGTCTGTGTGAGGGGAGTGTTTTTACTAGGGGGCGGGTCTGTGTGAGGGGAGTGTTTTACTAGGGGGCGGGGCTGTGTGAGGGGAGTGTTTTACTAGGGGGGGGGGGGTGTACTACACAGGGACAGCTTATTGGGGGAGAGAGAAACTCTTCTCTCCAGCTCAGCGTGTCAGGAGCTGTCACACTGACAGAGGAGAGGAGAGCTGATAATTGTGCGGACATGTACACTAATTCATCAGGGCACTAATGATCAGTGTGCCCTGATGATCAGTGCCACCTGTCAGTGTCCATCAGTGCCTTGTGTCAGTGCTCATCAGTGCCACATATCAGTGCCTATCAGTGCACATTAATGCCACATATCAGTGCTCATCTGAGCTGCCTTTCAGTGTCACCCATCAGTGCCAGTCAGTGCCACCTATCAATGCCAATTAGTGCTGCCAATCAGTGCCGCCTATCAGTGCCATGTATCAGTGCTGCCTTTCCGTGCCCATCAGTGACGCCTGTCAATGCCCATCAGTGCCACCTACCAGTGCCTCCTCATCAGTGCCTATCAGTGCCATCTATCAGTGTCCATCACTGCAGCCTCATTAGCGCACATCAGCGAAGGAGAAAAATCACTTATTTACAAAATTTTATAACAAAAACTAAGAAAAAACTTTTATTTTTCAACATTTTCAGTGGTTTTTGGTTTAGGAAAAAATAAAAAACCCAGAGTTGATTAAATACCACCAAAATAAAGCTCTGTGTTACAAAAAAATGATACAAATTTCATATGGCTACAATGTTGCATGACCGCCGCGCAATTGTCAAATGAGTGCTGCCTTTCAGTGCCCATCAGTGATGCCTGTCAATGCCCATCAGTGCCACCTACCAGTGCCTCCTCATCAGTGCCACCTATTAGTGCCCATCAGTGCAGCCTATCAGTGCCCATCATTGCAGCCTCATTAGCGCACATCAGTAAAGGAAAAAAATCACTTATTTATAAAAATGTCATATGGGTACAGTGTTGCATGACCGCGCAATTGTCATTCAAAATGTGACAGCTCTGAAAGCTGGAAATTGGCCTGGGCAGGAAGGGGGTAGAAGTGCCCGGTAGGCAGGAAGGGGGTAGAAGTGCCCTGTAGGCAGGAAGGGTGTAGAAGTGCCCTGTAGGCAGGAAGGGGGTAGAAGTGCCCGGTAGGCAGGAAGGGGGTAGAAGTGCCCGGTAGGCAGGAAGGGGGTAGAAGTGTCCTGTAGGCAGGAAGGGGGTAGAAGTGCCCGGTAGGCAGGAAGGGGGTAGAAGTGTCCTGTAGGCAGGAAGGGGGTAGAAGTGCCCGGTAGGCAGGAGGGGGTAGAAGTGCCCGGTAGGCAGGAAGGGGGTAGAAGTGTCCTGTAGGCAGGAAGGGGGTAGAAGTGCCCTGTAGGCAGGAAGGGGGTAGAAGTGTCCTGTAGGCAGGAAGGGGGTAGAAGTGCCCTGTAGGCAGGAAGGGGGTAGAAGTGCCCGGTAGGCAGGAAGGGGGTAGAAGTGTCCTGTAGGCAGGAAGGGGGTAGAAGTGTCCTGTAGGCAGGAGGGGGTAGAAGTGTCCTGTAGGCAGGAAGGGGGTAGAAGTGCCCTGTAGGCAGGAAGGGGGTAGAAGTGCCCTGTAGGCAGGAAGGGGGTAGAAGTGCCCGGTAGGCAGGAAGGGGGTAGAAGTGTCCTGTAGGCAGGAAGGGGGTAGAAGTACCCGGTGGGCAGGAAGGGTGTAGAAGTGCCCTGTAGGCAGGAAGGGGGTAGAAGTGCCCTGTAGGCAGGAAGGGGGTAGAAGTGCCCTGTAGGCAGGAAGGGGGTAGAATTGTCCGGTGGGCAGGAAGGGGGTAGAAGTGCCTGGTAGGCAGGAAGGGGGTAGAAGTGTCCGGTGGGCAGGAAGGGGGTAGAAGTGCCTGGTATGCAGGAAGGGTCCCATTAAGTCCTCATCTCAGGGGTCCCTCTCTGTCCTCATGTCAGGGGTCCCTCTCTGTCCTCATCTCAGGAGTTCCTCTCTGTCCTAATCCCAGGAGTCCCTCTTTTTCCTCATCTCAGGGTCCCTCTCTGTTCTCATCCCAGGGGTCCCTCTCTGTCCCCATCTCAGGGGTCCCTCTCTGTCCTCATCCCAGGGGTCCCTCTCTGTCCTCATCCCGGGGGTCACTCTCTGTCCTTATCCCAGAGGCCCCTTTCTGTCTTCTTCTCAAGAGTTCCTCTCTGTCTTCATCTCAGGGGTTCCTCTCTGTCCTCATCCCAGGAGTCCCTCTCTGTCCTCATCTCAGGAGTCCCTCTTTTTCCTCATCTCAGGGGTCCCACTCTGTCCTCATCTCAGGGGTGCCAGTAAGTCCTCATCTCAGGGGTCCCTCTCTGTCCTCATCCCAGAGGTCCCTCTCTGTCTTCTTCTCAGGAGACCCTCTCTGTCCTCATCCCATGAGTCCCTTTCTGTCCTCATCTCAGGAGTCAATCTTTTTCCTCATCTCAGAGGTCCCACTCTGTCCTCATCTCAGGGGTGCCACTAAGTCCTCATCTCAGGGGTCCCTCTCTGTCCTCATCCCATAGGTACCTCTCTGTCTTCTTCTCAGGAGACCCTCTGTGTCCTCATCCCATGAGTCCCTCTCTTTCCTCATCTCAGGGATCCCACTCTGTCCTCATCTCAGAAGTCCCTCTCTGTCTTCATCTAAGGGGTCCCTCTCTGTCCTCATCTCAGGGGTCCCTCTCTGTCCTCATCTCAGAGGTCCCTCTCTGTCCTCATCTCAGGGGTCCCTCTCTGTCCTCATCTCAGGGGTCCCTCTCTGACTTCATCTCAGGGGTCCCTCTCTGTCCTCATCTCAGGAGTCCCTCTTTTTCCTCATGTCATGGGTCCCTCTCTGTCCTCATCTCAGGGGTCCCATTAAGTCCTCATCTCAGGGGTCCCACTCTGTCCTCATCTCAGGGGTCCCTTTCTGTCTTCATCTCAGGAGTCCCTCTCTGTTCTCATCTAATGAGTCCCTCTCTGTCCTCATCCCAGGAGTCTCTCTCTATCCTCATCTCAGGAGTTCCTCTCTGTCCTCATCCAAGGAGTCTCTCTTTTTCCTCTCTCGGGGGTCCCACTCCTGTCCGGTCCCACTCTGTCCTCATCTCAGGGTCCCTCTCTGTCCTCATCTCAGGGGTCCCTCTCTGTCCTCATCTCAGGATCCCTCTCTGTCCTCATCTCAGGGTTCCTCTCTGTCCTCATCTCAGGGTCCCTCTCTGTCCTCATCTCAGGATCCCTCTCTGTCCTCATCTCAGGGTTCCTCTCTGTCCTCATCTCAGGGTCCCTCTCTGTTCTCATCCCAGGGGTCCCTCTCTATCCCCATCTCAGGGGTCCCTCTCTGTCCTCATCCCAGGGAACCCTCTCTGTCCTCATCCCAGGGGTTCCTCTCTGTCCTGATCTCCGGGGTCCCTCTCTGTCCTGATCTCAGGAGTCCATCTCTGTCCCCTTCTAAGGAGTCCCTCTCTGTCTCATCTCAAGGGTCCCATTCTGTCCTCATGTCAGGGGTCCCTCTCTGTCCTCATCCCACTGGTCCCTCTCTGTCTTCTCTCAGGGGTCCCTCTCTGTCCTCATCCCAGGAGTCCCTCTTTTTCCTCATCTCGGGGGTCCCACTCTGTGCTCATCTCAGGAGTCCCTCTTTTTCCTCATCTCGGGGGGTCCCACTCTGTCCTCATCTCAGGGGTCCCACTCTGTCCTCATCTCAGGAGTCCCTCTTTTTCCTCATCTCGGGGGTCCCACTCTGTCCTCATCTCAGGGGTCCCACTCTGTCCTCATCTCAGGAGTCCCTCTTTTTCCTCATCTCAGGGGTCCCTCTCTGTCCTCCTCTCAGGGGTCCCTCTCTGTCCTCCTCTCAGGGGTCCCTCTCTGTTCTCTTCTCAGGGAGACAATATGTAGGTGGTCAGTCCCAGAGAGGCCAAGGCCTAAAGCTGTGTAAGGGAACCCAAAATGGCTGTCCTGCACAGGAGTCCATGTTGTCCTGCATAAGGTGGACTCAGATTGCCCCATGGGACTCTAAACTGCCTGCTGCCCGATCGCTTCCACAGCCCCCGGTACTAAAATGTTGCGTTTCCTGGACCCCTGCGGTAATATCATGCGACATGAAAAATTGGGACTACCGTCATTTTATTCTCTGGAGTCTCTGCTTTCAGAAAATATATCATGTTGGGGGTTTGTGTCATCGTCAGGCCTGAAAGGATTTTTTTTAAACATTTCTTGGGGGTTTTTTTTCTGCTGTTTAGTTTTTCTTTTTTCTTTTCTTTTTTTTTCCTTTGCTGTTTTATACTTTTCGGATAGGTGGACCAGCGCCATCTAGTGTCTTCCCTTCATACTGCAGTTGGGCTGTTTTATTGCTCCTCCATATGGGACAGATCCAGGAAGTGAGATTGAGCCAAATTGTTACTTCCTGTCTATCCAAACTTTTCCTCTTGTCGGCCATTTTTACAGCTCATTGTAACGGGACCAACAGATTCTCAGTCCCCGTCCTGAACACACGGCCATCATAGGGACAGCATGGCATTTATTCCAGGTCACACCACACAGGTGAGTCAGGATTATATCCTATTCATGGTACGGGGCTCCTCCACACTCCTCTCCTACATACTGCCCACCGTCATCTCCTCCACACTCCTCTCCTACATACTGCCCGCCGTCATCTCCCCCACACTCCTCTCCTACATACTGCCCGCCGTCATCCCCCCACACTCCTCTCCTACATACTGCCCGCCGTCATCCCCCCCACACTCCTCTCCTACATACTGCCCGCCGTCATCCCCCCCCACACTCCTCTCCTACATACTGCCCGCCGTCATCCCCCCCACACTCCTCTCCTACATACTGCCCCCACCGTCATCCCCCTCCACACTCCTCTCCTACATACTGCCCGCCGTCATCCCCCCCCACTCCTCCTACATACTGCCCGCCGTCATCCCCCCCACACTCCTCTCCTACATACTGCCCACCGTCATCCCCCCCACACTCCTCTCCTACATACTGCCCGCCGTCATCCCCCCCACACTCCTCTCCACATACTGCCCGCCGTCATCCCCTCCACACTCCTCTCCTACATACTGCCCACCGTCATCCCCTCCACACTCCTCTCCTACATACTGCCCGCCGTCATCCCCCCCCACACTCCTCTCCTACATACTGCCCGCCGTCATCCCCCCCACACTCCTCTCCTACATACTGCCCGCCGTCATCCCCCCCACACTCCTCTCCTACATACTGCCCCGCCGTCATCCCCCCCACACTCCTCTCCTACATACTGCCCACCGTCATCCCCTCCACACTCCTCTCCTACATACTGCCCACCGTCATACCCCCCCCACACTCCTCTCCTACATACTACCCGCCGTCATCCCCTCCACACTCCTCTCCTACATAGTACCTGCCGTCATCCCCTCCACACTCCTCTCCTGTACATACCGATCACTGTCATACCTCCACACTCCTCCCTGTACATACCCATCACTGTCATACCTCCGTACTCCTCTCCTGTACATTACCGATCACTGTCATACCTCCGTACTCCTCTCCTGTACATCCCATCACTGTCATACCTCCACACACCTCTCCTGTACATACCGATCACTGTCACCCCCCACACTCCTCTCCTACATAGTGCCCGCCGTCATCCCCTGTCCACACACCCTCTCCTGTACACACGATCACTGTCATACCTCCCCACACTCCTCTCCTGTACATACCCATCACTGTCATACCTCCACACTCCTCTCCTGTACATACCGATCACTGTCATACCCCCCCCACACTCCTCTCCTACATAGTACCCGCCGTCATCCCCCCACTCCTCTCCTGTACATACCGATCACTGTCATACCCTCCACACTCCTCTCCTGTACATACCGATCACTGTCATACCTCCACACTCCTCTCCTGTACATACCGATCACTGTCATACCTCCACACTCCTCTCCTGTACAACCGATCACTGTCATACCCTCCACACGCCTCTCCTGTACATACCGATCACTGTCATACCTCCACACTCCTCTCCTGTACGCACTACATGTAGTATAGAATCCAAAATATAAATATTTATATATATAATATCACTGCAATATTATATATGTGCGGGTCGGTTCGATGTGCGTAGTGCGGGTCGTGTTCGATGTGCGTAGTGCGGGTCGTTGTTCGACTGTGCCGTCTTGTATATGTAATTCAGTTCTCTATAGTCACTGCAATATTTTGGAGGCTTTTTGCTGTCAAATAAATACATATAAAATGTTGATACATTTGATTAAATATCCGGTAATTCACTGTTCTTTTTAGGAAAATGTGGCCCGAGTGCAATGTGTTTAGACCATTTCCAGTCCCGGACGCTTTCTCCCCCCCCTTCCATTCCGGACACTATCTGCCCCCTATGTCCAGTCCGGACACATTCCCCCCCCCCACCTTTCCAGTCCAGGCACTTTCATTCAACCCCCTTCCAGTCCGGAACACATTTTCCCCTTATTCCAGTCCGGACACTTTCCCCCTTTCCAGTCCGGACACTTTCACACCCCTTCCAGTCCGGACACTTTCCCCCCCCTTGCCAGTCCAGGTCACTTTCACCCCTTTCCAGTCCGACACTTTCCCCCCTTCCAACCGGACACTTTCCGAACCAACCACCTCATTCCCGGACAAACCTCACCCTTCCCCTCCGGGCACTTTCCCCCCCCCCCCTTCCAGTCCGGCACCCCTTCCCCCCTTCCCGTCCGGACCTTTCCCCCCCCCCTTCCCGTCCGGGCCTTCCCCCCCCCCCTTCCATCCGGGCACTTTCCCCCCCCCCCAGTCCGGACCTTTCCCCCCCCTTTCCCTCCGGACCTTCCCCCCCTTCCAGTCCGGAAACCTTCCCCCCCCTTCCATTTTCCGGACCCCCCCCTTTCACCCCCCCCCCCCGTCGGGAAATTTCCCCCCCCCCCCTTCCAGTCCGGAAACTTTCCCCCTCCGTCCCGGACGCTTTCCCCCCCCCCCCCCCTCCGGGAAAAGCTTTTCCCCCCCCTTTTCCTCCACCTTCCCCCCCTTCCATCCGGGCGCTTTTTCCCCCCCCCCCTTCCAGTCCGGACGCTTTTCCCCCCCCCCCTTTCCCGCCGGGCGCTTTCCCCCCCCCCCTGCCTTTCCCCCCCCCCCCCTTCCCCCCCAAAATCCGGACGCTTTTTTTCCCCCCCCTTCCAAACCAAGCCCCCTTTCCCCCCCCCCTTCCAGTCCCCGGACGCTTTCCCCCCCCCCCATCCGGGCGCTTCCCCCCTTTCCCCCCCCCCCCCCCCTTCCATCCGGCGCTTCCCCCCCCCTTCCATCCGGGCGCTTCCCCCCCCCCCCCCTCCCTCCCCCGCTTCCCCCCCCCGCACTTCCCCCCCCCCCCTTTCCCCCCCCCCTTTCCGTACCTTCCCCCCCCCCCCTTTCCCGTCCGGACGCTTCCCCCCCCCCTTCCAGTCCGGACGCTTCCCCCCCCCCCCCCCTTTCCCGTCCGACCTTTCCCCCCCCCCCCCCCCCCTTCCAGCCCCGGCCATTTTTCCAGCTTTCTGCTATCACACTTTGAAAACAATTGCGCGCTGCAACACTGTACCCAAATGAATTTTTTTTCTTTTTGTGAACGCTAAAACTTTTTTTTGGTGGGTTTTTTTCATATTTGGGGTTTTTTTTTTTTTGCTATTAAAAAAAAAGTCCAAAAATTTTAAAAAAAGTTTTTTTTTCCCATAAAATCTTCAGATAAATAGCATTTCATCATAAAAAGGGGCCCAAAAAGTATCCCTTGTCTTTTTTTTGTAGAAAAAAAAAAATAACCCAAATTGGTTTTTTTTAAATTTTTAAACAATTTTTTTGTACTTTTTTTATATATTTTTTTTT
>CATNWA010003132.1:0-40000 GCA_951230385.1 Staurois parvus
TAAAAAAAAAAAAAATTAAAAAAAAATAAATTTATAAATAAATTAATCGATTTTCGAAATAAATAATATTAATATAACTGTAATATAAATAATAATAATATAATATATAAAATCCTGTAATAATAACTTAAAAGTATTGAAACCATGTATACTAATAATATATAAAATCCTGTATAATAATAATAATATATATATATAAATCCTGTTAATTACATATATATATATAAAATCCTGTAAAGCATAAAATAATATATAATAAAGCCTTAATAATAATAATAATAATAATAATAATATATAAATTCATCCTGTTAAATTTAATAAGAATGAATAATAAATAAAATCCAGTATAAAATAATATATAATAAATCCTGTATAATAACGTGAATAATAATAATATTAATAGAGAGGTAAATCCTGTATAGTGTCTAATTAATATAAAAGATCCTGTATAATAATAATATATCAACGATTCTTGTTTTATTTAAAATATAATATTTTTATTTCGTGATAATGGTTAGATTGTTTGTAATATGGTTTTTTTTTTGTATGATAAATTTTATTTGGATACTGTGTAATAATAATTTTATTAATTAATGGTATTTATTATATTTATAGCATCCCAATGCAAACATTATCCTTCCTTTACCAGAAATGTAGAAACTTTATTGAACTCCTATTGGGTTATTCTACCCCGCTAATTAAAGCGCAACGCTATTGAGAAGTCCTCATTTTGTTATGACTAAAATTACGAATGATTATAGTTTATGCCCCCCCCCCCCCCCCCCTGACCCCCCCAGCCCACCACACCCCCACCCACCACCCCACCCCCCCCCCACCGCCCCCCACAAACCCGTCACCCCCGCAACCCCCAGTTTTGGGCCAATTCCCCAACCACCCCCCCGCCAACCCCCCCTCACCCACCAAGCCCCCCCCCCCCCACCACACCCCACGCCCACCCCCCCACTTAGAAACCTCCGCCCCCCCCTCCACCCCGCCACCACCCAGGGATTACTCATCCCCCCTCCCCCCTGCCCAGACCCCCCCCCCAGCCCCCCGACCCCCTGCCGGACCTAAAAAATAGACCCCCCCACCATTTACTACCCCTCGCCACCCCCACCCCTCACCCCCCCACCACACGCCCAAACCCCCCCCACCATCCTGAACCCCCCCCCCCCCCCCCCCCCCCCGTATAAAACAATGGAAGTGTCCAAGACCCCCCCCAACCCCCCCCCCCTCCCCCCCCCCCCCCCTCCCACCTCCGAATTCCCTAACGATTATTTCGAACCGATAACCCCCCCCCCCCCCCCACCCGTTCGCTCGGTAATCCGATGGTGCTATCAAATCATTTCAAAAATCCCCAAATACCAAGTCATAAAGTTCAGCCCATATAACAGGCGAAACTTCTGTTCCTTCCAGGTCATGGTTCATGCGCATATTCTTTTTGGAAAAACGATCAACGATCTGACCATCAATTGAGTCGAAAATCGGTCGTTTTTCACGAATTCTCCAACATGCACTGTAACAGAACCGAACCCCGACTGCAGTAAGGTATTTAATTTAGACTCCCGCTTCCCTGTCCGAACACAGATCCACGGACACCACCGCTGACCATGCAAGACGAGACAGCACCAGACTTGTATTAAGACAGGAAATGGACTGCTTTTAACACAGACACAAGATATATACAGTGGGGCAAAAAAGTATTTAGTCGCCACCAATTGTGCAAGATCTCCCACTTACAAAGATGAGAGGCCTGTAATTGGCATCATAGGTAGACCTCAACTATGAGAGACAAAATGAGAAAACAAATCCAGACAATCACATTGGCTGATCTGGAAAGAATTTATTTTGCAAATTATGGTGGAAAATAATATTTGGTGAATATGAAAAGTTCATTTCAATACTTTGTTATATATATCCTTTGTTGGCAATGACAGAGGTCAGACGTTTCCTGGAAGTCTTCACAAGGTTGGCACACACTGTTGCTGGTATGTTGGCCCATCCTCCATGCAGATCTCCTCTAGAGCAGTGATGTTTTTGGGGGCTGTCGCTGGGCAACACGGACTTTCAACTCCCTCCAAAGGTTTTTCTATGGGGTTGAGATCTGGAGACTGGCTAGGCAACTCCAGGACCTTGAAATGCTTCTTACACAAGCCACTCCTTCGTTGCCCGGGAGGTATGTTTGGGATCATTGTCATGTTGGAAGACCCAGCCACGTTTCATCTTCAATGCCCTTGCTGATGGAAGGAGGTTTGCGCTCAAAATCTCACGATACATGCCCCCATTCATTCTGTCCTGTACATGGATCAGTCGTCCTGGTCCCTTTGCGGAGAAGAAACAGCCCCAAAGCATGATGTTGCCACCCCCATGCTTCACAGTAGGTATGGTGTTCTTTGGATGCAACTCAGCATTCTCTCTCCTCCAAACACGACGAGTTGTGTTTCTACCAAACAGTTCTATTTTGGTTTCATCTGACCATATGACATTCTCCCAATCCTCTTCTGGATCATCCAAATGCTCTCTAGCAAACTTCAGATGGGCCCGGACATGTACTGGCTTAAGCAGGGGGACACGTCTGGCACTGCAGGATCTGAGCCCCTGGTGGCGTAGTGTGTTACTGATGGTAGCCTTTGTTACGTTGGTCCCAGCTCTCTGCAGGTCATTCACTAGGTCCCCCCCGTGTGGTCCTGGGATATTTGCTCACCGTTCTTGTGATTATTTTGACCCCACGGGGTGAGATCTTGCGTGGAGCCCCAAACCGAGAGAGAATATCAGTGGTCTTGTATGTCTTCCATTTTCTAATTATTGCTCCCACAGTTGATTTGTTCACACCAAGCTGCTTACCTATTGCAGATTCAGTCTTCCCCCCAGCCTGGTGCAGGTCTACAATTTTGTTTCTGGTGTCCTTCGACAGCTCTTTAGTCTTCACCATAGTGGAGTTTTGGAGTGTGACTGTTTGAGGTTGTGGACAGGTGTCTTTTATACTGATAACAAGTTCAAACAGGTGCCATTGATACAGGTAATGAGTGCAGGGCAGAGGAGCCTCTTAAAGAAGAAGGTACAGGTCTGTGAGAGCCGGAAATCTTGCTTGTTTGTAGGTGACCAAATACTTATTTTCTACCATAATTTGCAAATAAATTCTTTCCAGATCAGCCAATGTGATTGTCTGGATTTGTTTTCTCATTTTGTCTCTCATAGTTGAGGTCTCCCTATGATGCCAATTACAGGCCTCTCTCATCTTTGTAAGTGGGAGAACTTGCAAGATGGTGGCTGACTAAATACTTTTTTGCCCCACTGTACACAGGGCGGGGCAATACATTTAGTAACAAGGGACACACAGCAGACACCTCCCACCCAAGCCAATACACAAACATCCCATAATAGTTTGCTCTCAAACAAGACACAAAAGAACAATGGGACCATGTGGCAGTAAACAATGAACAACCCCCCACACCCCACCTAGACATGTCTACACAATATTAGGACAGATCAGATCACCCTGTACCCCTAACAGGCACAGGGTGACTTACACATAAGAGAGATATGGGGAGCTAAGAAAGGGGTCTCCCCACCCTCTCCAAAGGGGGCTATGTTCCATGGGCCCCCCACCCAAAGTCACTCTCATCACATGCACGATCACTGAAAAGGGGAGGAACCACGAAAATCGGCCGGTGCCATTGACCCACAAACAGAGAGAAAATTGCCCGCTTATTCTTAAGTCCGATTTTCAGACGAAAAATCAGTCGCATTTCGACCAGCATAACCCAGGGTTCCTCCAGAGGTTGCTCAGGGTTCCTTGAGCAATTCTTACCTCTCAGATAATCATTGAAAAATTATTTTTGAAACCTACCCTAAAATACATTGATCCTGACTGCTTCTGAGCTTGACCTTTAACCCTAACCGTGAAACTGGCCATATCATCAGGTTAAAAAAGCCGAACAAAAAAAAAAAAAGAAAAAAACGAATGCAGCCACATCTAATGATTGGTAATTTGCAATATATTAAACTTTTGGTTTGGGGTTTTATACCGCTTTAATACACATTTCAGTCAGCTACCTTCCTTTCCTCCGTTTTTTAGGACATAATACTTGGTGGAGTGACCTAAAAGCTTAGAATTATTTATTAAAGAGGGTGTGCGAGTGTCCTAATTCAGACACATTAGTGCCGCCCGTTTATTGGGCTTTAGAAGAAATTGTGGCTGCTGACATGAGATTTTTGGAAGCTGCTGAATGGACAGAGAAAGATCTGCTTTACCCAGCCAGAGGGAACGGCTCATAGGTTGGCAGCATCGCTCCTCAAACTTCTCTAAGAGAAAAGACTGCGGATGTGGCGGTACCCAACCTGGAGCATAGTTTAGAGGAGAAGCTCCTACGGATTTATCACGTCAATATGAGGTTCTTCTTTGGCATGCCACCCACCATCCCTAATGCCCAAGGCTGATAAGCAAAGGGCCACCAGTATGGGGGGGGGGGGGGGGGTTACAACCAGGGCCAGGCCCCATGGGGTCAGCAAGGGGGTCTGGGCATGGCAGGCACGGCCTTTAAGTGTGCTGCCCTCTACCAACTGCTATTTAGACCCTAGTACAATCAGTCTTAGAGGATGTGTGTTACTGATCGTGTTTGTGAGCACTGTGAGGGAAGCACAGAAAATCAGAAGCAGCAGAGGGAATGGGGGGGGGGGGTGTCAGGTAGGCTGTACGAGGCCCCATGATTTCTAATACGAGATCTAGATAAGTTACTGAGATAATGATACATACACACACACAAGCACTAAATGATATTTGCGCACCATAGGATGTTCTGCCAGCTGCTATCACAGTAATGGCTTACATACATACATGGCTTCATGTAGTTGCAGAGTGGTCTCTCTGCCGAGGTCCAACATGTCACCCCCCCCTGCTGGGCCAGAGCTGGAGAATTCTAGTGAGATATAAACATGCTAACTACTGATTGGACAGCTCTAGTACACACACACCCCACCACACACACACACACACACACACATATATTATATAAAAATATATATATATATACATACATACACACAAACACACACACTCACATATATATATATATATATATATATACACATACACACACATATACATACACACATACATATATATATATATATATAATATACACACATACACACACATTATATACAAATATATATATACACACACACCACACACATAATATACACACATACATACATTAAATTCGTAAACCGAGGTACACCTGTTTTATTTATATATATATATATATATATATATATATACATATCTTACACACACATACATACATACACACACACACATACATACATATATATACATACACACACCACACACAATATATACACACACACACATACATATATACACACACACACACATATATATACACACACACACACACACATATATATACACACACACACACACACACATATATATACACACACACACACACACACACATATACAGTCATGGCCGAAATTGTTGGCACCCTTGATATTTTTCCTGAAAATCAAGTATTTCACACAAAAAAGGTATTGCATTAACACATGTTTTTGCTATACACATGTTTATTCCCTTTGTATGTATTGGAACAAATATAAAACAGAGGCAGAAAAGCAAATATGACATAATGTCACACAAAACCCCAAAAATGGGCTGGACAAAAGTATTGGCACCCTTAACTTAATATTTGGTTGCACACCCTTTGGAAAACATAACTGAAATCAGTCGCTTCCTATAACCATCAATAAGCTTCTGACACCTCTCACCCGGAATTTTGGACCACTCTTCCTTTGCAAACAGCTCCAGGTCTCTCTTATTGGAAGGACACCTTTTCCCAACAGCAATTTTAAGATCTCTCCACAGGTGTTCAATGGGATTTAGATCTGGGCTCATTGCTGGCCACTTCAGAACTCTCCAGCGCTTCTTTGCCATCCATTTCTGAGTGCTTTTTGACGTATGTTTGGGGGTCATTGTCCTGCTGGAAGACCCAGGATCTTGGACGCAAACCCAGCTTTCTGACACTGGGCCCTACAGTGCGACCCAAAATCCTTTGGTAATCCTCAGATTTCATGATGCCTTGCACACAGTCAAGGCACCCAGTGCCAGAGGCAGCAAAACAACCCCAAAACATCATTGAACCTCCACCATATTTTACCGTAGGTACTGTGTTTTGTTCTTTGTAGGCCTCATTCCGTTTTCGGTAAACAGTAGAATGATGTGCTTTACCGAAAAGCTCTATCTTGGTCTCATCTGTCCACAAGACGTTTTCCCAGAAGGCTTTTGGCTTACTCAAGTACATTTTGGCAAACTGTAGTCTTGCTTTTTTATGTCTCTGTGTCAGCAGTGGGGTCCTCCTGGGTCTCCTGCCATAGCGTTTCATTTCATTTAAATGTCGACGGATAGTTCGCGCTGACACTGATGCTCCCTGAGCCTGCAGGACAGCTTGAATGTCTTTGGAACATGTTTGGGGCTGCTTATCCACCATCCGGACTATTCTGCGTTGCAATCTTTCATCAATTTTCCTCATCCGTCCACGACCAGGGAGATTAGCTACAGTGCCATGGGTTGCAAACTTCTTGATAATGTTGCGCACTGTGGACAAAGGCAAATCTAGTTCTCTGGAGATGGACTTGTAACCTTGAGATTGTTGATATTTTGCCACAATTTTGGTTCTCAGGTCCTCAGACAGTTCTCGTCTCCTCTTTCTGTTGTCCATGCTTAGTGTGGCACAGACAGACACACAATGCAAAGGTTAAGTGAACGTCTCTCCTTTTTTATCTGCTTTCAGGTGTGATTTCTATATTGCCCACACCTGTTACTTGCCCCAGGTGAGTTTACAGGAGCATCACATGCTTGTAACATTCTTATTTATCCGCAGTTGTGAAAGGGTGCCAATACTTTTGTCCAGCCCATTTTTGGAGGTTTGTGTGACATTATGTCGAATTTGCTTTCTTTCCTCCCTTTTTTTGTTTTGTCCCAATACACACAAAGGGAATAAACATGTGTATAGCAAAACATGTGTTAATGCAATACGTTTCGTGAGAAATACATGATTTCCTGGAGAAATATCAAGGGTGCCAACAATTTCGGCCATGACTGTATATACTCATTTGACATTTTTTTACAGCCTTATTCCAAAATGTATTAAATTCATTTTTTTTTTCCTCCACATTCTACAAACAATACCCCCTAAAACAACATGAAAGAAGTTTGTTTTGAAATCTTTGCTATTTATTAAAAATAAATAAAATAAATCATGGCGCCTCCTAAAGCCTACCTGACAACCCCCCTTACCTCTTCCCCCTGCTGCTTCTGATTTTCTGTGCTTCTCTAAGGCTACGTTCACATTAGCCTTGTGTGCAGGCCGCAGAGAGGCGTTTGGGAAGCGTTTTTTACCGCTTCCCAAACGCCTCTGCCAACTCTGCACATTACAGCACATGGTGCTGTTCTAACGGGAGCGTTTGCGTCGCGTCGCGGCAAAACGGACGCCTCTGGACGAGTCAGGAGGCTTTGAAGCCTCCTATTCTCGTCTATGGTGCCGCTCCGCAAACGCCCGGCCGGCGTTTGCGGTGCGGTTGCGACGCGGTTGCGGGGCGTTTGCGGAGCGGTAACACCACTCATCAAACTGCATTATAGGTGTTTGTGGAGCGTTATTAACGCTCGGCAAACGCCTAGCAACCGCCCGCTAAACCCGCGCATGCGGCGTTTGCGGAGCGTTAAAAAACGCTCCGCAAACGCCGGACCAACGCTTGCCAAACGCCCCTATAGCGTTTGGCAAGCGTTGGCAAAACAGCCTAGTGTGAACGAGCCCTAAGTCCTCCTGCACACGGGACGTTTTTTTACAGCGGCTGTGGCTTTTGACGGTTTTATTTTCTACAGCCAGTAAACCCCCAGCATGTTATCCTAGGTGCCCATGCACACAGACTGGAATCGTTTTTTGGCAGGGACATTTTTTAGCTGGAAAAAAAATCCAGAACTAGTGGGTTTCTAGTGGAGTTTTTTTTTAGCTGTAAAAACACTCTAATGCTGAAAAACGCAGTAAATCGCCGTAAACGTGCATTTTTGGACTTTTTTTTTTGGAAAAAAAAAATTTAAAACATGAAGAAAATGCGGCAAATTGCTAACACAAAAACGCTAAAAAACACGTGACTTTACACAGCTAACGTTACCAGCAGCGTTATTAAAAACGCCCCGTAGTGCGCGTGGAGCCTCACAGTGCCACACAAACACAATCAGTAACACACATTCTCTAAGACTGGATGGACTGTATATTATAGTTCAGATGTACAATTTAAAAAATATCCACATCTTTCCGTCTAATAAGTCTTCTCTACACCCCCCCACTGCCTATCACCATTCATATCAATGGATCCCGGTCTGGGTGGTACCTGGAAGCTCCTCCCATGCTGCTGACAGGGCTGAAGTAATTTTTAAGGGCATTGTAGCTGTTCATGGCCACATTCAGATAGTACTCCGGCATGAAGGCGAAGAGAGATCCGGTGCGGTCAGCATGCTCTATACTGCGCAGGCACACTTGTAGGAGCCAATATATATCCTCCATCTTCTCCTGCAGGAGGAATATCAAATGACAACAAGGTGACCAAACACATAAAACAACCATGTGAACGTTATGCGCATACAGACAAACCATGTTTCTAATTTTTTTTTTAGAGTCGGTGTCATCCCTCTAATTGGAACACAGACCCCTGGAAACAACTAAAAGTATCTGCAGTCTTACAGTCTTTATCCACACTTCCCGACCGGCCGTTGTATATATAAACGGCCGGACGGTGGCACTGCAGGGTCGGGTGGCCGTCTATAAACGGCCTCCCCGCACCCTGCTTGTGCGCTCTCCCTTGGGAGCGCGCAGCACCGCGATCCGGTGCCCGCTGTGTCCTCCGGACACAGTGAAACACCGATCGTCGGACGGGACCTCTGTACGAGGTCCCGATCATGTGATCACTGATTGGCCAATCAGTGATCACATGCAAAGTAGTAAGCAAGATGTCACTTCTGACATCATTGCTTACTATGTGTGAAATCTGTGAATGATCACAGAGGTCACATGGTACAAGGCTATTCACAAAAGCCTTGTACCATGTGACAAGCTGTGACCAATCACAGCTCACTCAGTTCTTCTCAATGAGTGCAAGAATGCACACAGAGAGAAAGAGAAATGATTGCTTTTACATCCTATATGGGTGTAAAAGCAATCAGTGTAAAAAAAAAAATCTTCATCGCCCCTCACAAGTAGTACAGTGTCACCATGGTGACATTGTACTGCTAGGGTGACAGTATGTAAAAAAATAAAATAAAAATAAAAAATAATATAAAAAAAATAAATATAAAAATGTAAAAAAAAAATGTTTAAAAATTATAATTTTTGCTTATAAACTAATTTGGATTTTTTTTTTTTACTAAAAAGATAACGGAATAAATTTTGGCTAAGATTTATGATGAAATATTATTTATTTGCAAAATTTTATAAAAAAAAAACACTTTTTTTTCAAAATTTTTGGACATTTCATTTACATAGCAAAAAAAATACAAATCCCAGTGGTGAATAAATACCACCAAAATAAAGCTTTATCTATCTCAAAAAAATGGTAAAAAATTAATTTGGTACAGTGTTGCATGAACCGCGCGCAATTGTCATTCAAAGTGTGATAGCGCTAAAAGCTGAAAATTGCCCTGGTCAGGAAGGGGGTAAAAGTGTCCGGTCTGGAAGTGGTTATGCATGAATCGCTCCAACAGCCGTATTGCAAAAGGCAGCGATCATTGTCATGAAAAATCAGAATACATTACTTTCAAGGTTTTAATTGCTATCATGTGTCCACCATTTTTCCCCTCTTTCAGGGAGTGTTGTGAATTGAGGCTACTGTCCTTTTCATGGGGTGCCTCCAGAGAAGTTCATTCTTTTTTTCCCCCCTAAAACAGATGATGTTAATTCTACAATAGGATAGCAGAGGGTTACCTTGGAGTAAATCGTGACGTTTATCCATGCAAGCCGTCGACTCAAATGATTCAACTTTTCTGAGAAGACTTGCTGGCTTTTCAACAGTTCTTCCATGATGTCTGGCCTCTGGAACAGGAAGAAGGCAGAGAATGAGGTGAGGACTGTGTACTTCGAACAGGTAGACATGAAGGTGATCATATTCTTAATGTCCAAAATGTCACACTGTGGTCTCCATACATGATTCTAATCAGGTTGCCATAGGGCTAGCAGGGGGGGGGGGGGGGGGGGTTGGGGGCGGGGCTTGGCAGTACCATTGTCTTAGCACACCTCAATCTACAACAATGCTAGAGCCACAGCTGGCATGACATTGGCTCTACAGTGGCTAATAGCATATGCCTAGGGTGGAGGGATGTGGCTTTCCTCTCCTGTCCCCCAGCAGTCCTGTTGGAGGAGCTTTGAGGTAGGGGCTGTGACTCCTCACTAGGGATGAGCTCAAGCGGGTTCAGACACGAGTCCAGACCTGCTGAAGCCATCCCTCCAGGAAGCTGTCACTGCAGACAGCCAATATCGTTCCCGGCAGCCACACATACAATGGGCATGGCGGGGAATACCTCCACTGCTTATGACTGGCTGTCCACAATGACAGCTTTCCTGGTGGGATAGCTCAGGTGGGTTCAGACCTTTGTCCCAACACGTGTTAGCTCATCGTTCATCTGTAGATGGGAAATATGCAATACTCTATGCATGGGAGACATTATACAGCTTGAGAGAGAGACACATACATACTGTGTACAGAAAGGTAAGGGCCTGGAGTATGCAATATAATCAGGAGAATCAGGAGTATACATTGTAACAAGACTCAGGGGTATACATTGTAACAAGACTCAGGGTATACATACATACATAGTTAGTCTGGCTGACTCCTTGTATATACTCCTTGTACCCCCAAATTATCTATCTATATATACCCCCCCCCCTTATGTATTATACATGAAGACCATACCCCCCCACCTTATGTATTATACATGGAGACAATATCCCCCCTTATGTATTATACATGGAGATCATATCCCCCCTTATGTATTATACATGGAGATCATGTCCCCCTTATGTATTATACATGGAGATCATATCCCCCTTATGTATTATACATGGAGATCATATCCCCCCTTATGTATATATACATGGAGATCATATCCCCCCTTATGTATTATACACGGAGATCATATCCCCCCTTATGTATTATACACGGAGATCATATCCCCCCTTATGTATTATACACGGAGATCATATCCCCCCTTATGTATTATACACGGAGATCATATCCCCCCTTATGTATTATACATGGAGATCATATCCCCCTTATGTATTATACATGGTGATCATATCCCCCCTTATGTATTATACATGGTGATCATATCCCCCCTTATGTATTATACATGGAGATCATATCCCCCCTTATGTATTATACATGGAGATCATATCCCCCCCCCCCCTTATGTATTATACATGGTGATCATATCCCCCCTTATGTATTATACATGGTGATCATATCCCCCCTTATGTATTATACATGGTGATCATACCCCCCTTATGTTTATACATGGAGATCATATGCCCCCCCTTATGTATTACATGGAGATCATATGCCCCTTATGTATTATACATGGAGATCATATCCCCCCTTATGTATTATACATGGAGATCATATCCCCCCTTATGTATTATACATGGTGATCATACCCCCCTTATGTATTATACATGGAGATCATATCCCCCCTTATGTATTATACATGGAGATCATATATCCCCCCTTATGTATTATACATGGAGATCATATCCCCCCTTATGTATTATACATGGTGATCATATCCCCCCCCCCCCTTATGTATTATTATGTATTATACATGGTGATCATATCCCCCCCTTATGTATTATACATGGAGATCATATCCCCCTTATGTATTATACCCCCCTTATGTATTATACATGGAGATCATATACCCCCCCCCCCCTTATGTATTATACATGGTGATCATATCCCCCCTTATGTATTATACATGGTGATCATATCCCCCCTTATGTATTATACATGGTGATCATACCCCCCTTATGTATTATACATGGAGATCATATGCCCCCTTATGTATTATACATGGAGATCATATGATCATATCCCCCCTTATGTATTATACATGGAGATCATATCCCCCCTTATGTATTATACATGGTGATCATACCCCCCTTATGTATTATTATACATGGAGATCATATCCCCCCTTATGTATTATACATGGAGATCATATCCCCCCTTATGTATTATACATGGAGATCATATCCCCCCTTATGTATTATACATGGAGATCATATCCCCCCTTATGTATTATACATGGAGATCATATCCCCCCTTATGTATTATACACGGAGATCATATCCCCCCTTATGTATTATACATGGAGATCATATCCCCCTTATGTATTATACATGGTGATCATATCCCCCCTTATGTATTATACATGGTGATCATATCCCCCCTTATGTATTATACATGGTGATCATACCCCCCTTATGTATTATACATGGAGATCATATCCCCCCTTATGTATTATACATGGAGATCATATGCCCCCTTATGTATTATACATGGAGATCATATCCCCCCTTATGTATTATACATGGAGATCATATCCCCCCTTATGTATTATACATGGAGATCATATCCCCCTTAATCTCCTCTTCTCCAGAGAGAATAAATTCAGTTCCTCTAATCTTTCTTCATAGCTGATCTCCTCCATACAATATAATAAAATTCAGGAGTAAACATTGATTAAAAAAGTATCCAATATTAAAAGCTGGGAAGATGAGCAACAACCCAAGTTTAGGAAAGTTGAATGCAGTGAGTGAGAGGGCAGGCTGATCCCTGCAAGCCTTCCATTAGTACCGTTCCAACAGCTCACATTTCTAATCCTCATCCCTTCAATTATTACTGCTGGTCTGCAACTTGTGTCTGTGTATTGGAAGGTTGGATGTCTGTGGAAAGTTATGGGGGGATACTGGAGGAGGCGGCTGAAGCATATGGGGGGGGGACACATGTCTGGGCCCTCTCAGGTACTCTGTGCAGGGCTCCATGATTGCCAATGACAGCCCTGGGTCTCATGCTTACCCTCTTTGGACAGCGTTTAATTTTCTCCTCAGTGTCTTCAATGCCAGTGCATATTCATTCACATCATCTGAGACACCGACCATCTGCAGAGAAACAAAAACACACAACGTGGAGTCGGTTATCAATACTCAGGCATATCGCCTCCTTGATTTTTAATCGCCTCCCGCCGGCCATATATGGAAATGACGGACGCACGGCTGACAACTCGTGAGGAGAGGAGAGTCGGTAATCGGCATTCCTCAGAGGGGACATCTACACTGGTCATCAGTGCCCTGATGATCAGTGTAGCCCCATCAATGCCACATATCAGTGCCTACCAGTGCACATCAATGCCACATATCAGTGCCCATCTGAGCTGCCTTTCAGTGGCAACTATCAGTGCAGCCTATCAGTGCCATATATGAGTTCTGCCTTTCAGTGCCCATCAGTGCCACCTACCAGTGCCTCCTCATCAGTACCGCCTATCAGTGCCAGATATGAGCGCTGCCTTTCAGTGCCCATCAGTGATGCCTGTCAATGCCCATCAGTGCCACCTATCAGTGCAGCCTAACAGTGCCCATCGCTGCAGCCTCATTAGCGCACATCAGTGAAGGAGAAAATCACTTATTTACAACATTTTATAACAGAAACAAAGAAAAAAAACATTTTGTTCTTCAACATTTTCAGTTGTTTTTGGTTTGTTTAGCAAAAAATAAAAAACCCAGAGGTGATTAAATACCACCAAAAGAAAGCTCTACCTCAAAAAAATGATAAAAATTTCATATGAGTACAATGTTGCATGACTATCAGTTCCAGTCAGTGCCGCTTATCAGTGCCAGGTACAAGTACTGCCTTTCAGTGCCCACCAGTGATGTCTGTCAATGCCCACCAGTGATGCCTGTCAATGCCCATCAGTGCCACCTACCAGTGCCTCCTATCAGTGCCAGTCAGTGCCGCCTATCAGTGCCATATAGGAGTGCTGCCTTTCAGTGCCCATCAGTGATGCCTGTCAATGCCCATCAGTGCCACCTACCAGTGCCTCCTCATCAGTGCCCATCACTGCAGCCTCATTAGCACACATCAGTGAAGGAGAAAAATTACTCATTTACAAAATTTTATAACAGAAAAAACTTTTTTTTTTTAATTTGTTGTTTTTGGTTTGTTTAGCAAAAAAAAAAAAAAAAAAAAAAAAAAACCCAGGAGGTGAATAAATCCCACCAAAGGAAAGCTAAAAAAAAAATGGTAAAAATTTCAAAGGAGTACAATGTTGCATGACCGCGCAATTGTCAGTGAAAGTGCGACAGCACTGAAAGCTGAAAATTGGCCTGGGCAGGAAGGGGGTAAAAGTGCCCGTGAGGCGAGGGGTTAAGATGTGCCAAGTTAATATCTGGTCACAGAGGCTCATTAGACCTCCCAACTTAACGCTGACCAAACAGAATGGTCAGTGACCCCAGTAAAACATTGCATCTGCTCAGGGCCGGGAGTTTTCCTGCCACATCCTGGGGCTCCATTAGTGTAAATACTGAGAGCTAACAATGCAAAGTCCCGTTCATGGACAGATCGGTGCTCACCTTGCCGAGCTGTTGGTGTACGCTGAGGTTGTACATCATGACCACCCCGTCCAGCATCTCCAGGAGAGAGTTCTCTGTGCTGGGAATATCGGGCTCCTCCGGAGGTCTTCCCACCAGCAGACCCTCATTGCCGTGATGACCTTCAACTGTAACAAAACATAGTAAGTCTCTTATGCCAGAACGGTCAGTACTGCTTCAGAACAACCAATCGGATTCAAATCAGGACCAGGTGCAGAATGTAAAGAAAAATGTGAATGGGGACTGTGGTATTACAATTTTTATATCAGATGCCATGATAAATATGACCCAATGTGCCAAAGTCTTCAATAAACCTCAATTAAATTCTTCAAGGGTGTGTGGAGGACGACCGCCAGGCCAATGCCTGATCCGGAATAGGCCCAAAAAAGGGTGGAGCAACTGTCAGTGCCGTTACACTATTTCCAAGCCCCCAATTCACCAAGGTCTTGGCTCTGCAGGCCTGCACATATGCGCTCTCCATTTAGTCCTCCGAAGACTTGGTACTCAACCAGAGTATTGAGTTTGAACTCTCCATAGGTCTGAATGGAACCTCACACAAGTATCTTGGAGTAACACACCTCTTCCATAGAACTAAAACCAACTTAGTTTTTCCTGCACAATCTCAGACATTTCACCCAGATCCTCCAAATAAGGGGTGTGGGACATCCTGACACATGTGGGCTTGTTTGGGGGTAAAGTGTCTCGGAGATGTGAGCACTTATGACTGGATGGTGGAAGACTTGGGAGAGGTACTACAACAAATATGAGGGTGATCGAATGGAAACTGTGGTGCACAGTCACCATCAAAGCCTCCTTACATCAGAGCAACCCTCAGTAACCTGCAGTGGTCACTCCAGTGTTCCACAACTAGAAGAGGGTGCAGGCATGACGAAAGCTCAACCAGCTAGCATTTAGTCATATAGTTTGATGGACACCACGCACCACCAGCTCAGAGTGTCATATAATGTGAAAAAGGCCTCGGTTTCTCCTAGGCCACAGCCTCGGATGCGTTTTGCACCACCCCTAGGGCTTTATTGCAGTCAGAGGGCGTGACCAAGGAAGTGCTGAGGCCATTTTCACACCATATCACACCTACTGAGCTGGTGGTTTGCAGCATCACTCCTTACGTCAAAGTCACCCTTACATTAGAGTAGTCCCCCCTTACATCTCCATCAAAGTCCCTTCTTACATCAGACGGCAAGATAAAAAGGTCACAACGGACCAGATTTGGCCTGCGGGCCACAGTCTGGAGACCTCTGGTGTAACGGAACCGGACCCCGACTGCACTTGGGTATTTCCATTATAATACCGCTTCCCTGTTCGAACACCACCGCTGACCATACAAGATGACACCACCAGTCTTCAAGGAAACAAGGAAATAGACTCCTTTATTTTAAAATAGATTCAAGATATATACATTTAAGGGAACCATCCACCTTTCCTGCATAATGACACAGGGCGGGGCAAGCCACACCCAGTAACAAGAGACATCAGCAGACAGTCCCATCAGGGGGGGAGGGCTGCCAGAAACACCCCCCCACCAAGCCAATACACAAACATCCCATAATAGTTGGCTCCCAAGCAAGACACACAATAGAACAATGGGATGCAACCACATGGCATTAAACAATGAACAACCCCCCACCCCAATATTAGGACAGATCACCCTGCACCCCTAACAGGCACAGGGTGACTTACACATAATATGGATATGGGAAGCTGAGACAGGGGTCTCCCCACCTCTCCAAAGTGAGCTGTGTTCCATGGGCGCCCCACCCAAAGTCACTCCCGTCACATCTGGTCTATGTCAATATTGCAGCTTTCCTGTGTGCACCCAGACATAATGCAATCCTTCAACAGCTACATTTCATATTCTGGGTCTTTCCGAAAACCCAAACCCAGGGGTGTATTTACCACAAGGCAAACAAGGCATTTGCCTAGGGCATCATTTTTTTTGGGGGGGGGGGGGGGGGGGGTAGCACTGCCCCTCGGAAGAAGGGACACACGCAGCATGGGAACCTGGTGGCGGGTTTCATGACAGTGTATGCCCAGCCCAACTCTTGTTCCCGGGGATGTCCGGAGCTGTGAATGTGAGTGTCTCTCTCACCATGGGGGATGGTGGCTGGTGTATGGGGGGCAGTGATAGTGGAAGGCTCTCTTGGGTGGGAGTCAGGGGTGTTGGTCAATGTCAGCTCTCTCTTCAGGGGGGGGCCTGATTTCTGTGTTGCCTAGGGCAGCACAAAACCTAAATACACCACTGCCCTCCCCCCCAGACACTCACTGTCATCTTCCGTACGCTGCTCCAGACTCAGACTCCGCACTTTCACCTTCTCCAGAACGCCAAGAGGTCGCCGTGGGTTCATGAGGCTGACCGCTGCAGTGCTCAGGAACCGGTTTGCCCTCCCAAGAGTTGGGGAACTCAGCCAACTGGGCCGGGCAAGGGCACCCCCAATGGCCTGGGCAGCAGAAGGCCTCTAAAGAGAAGGAAATTCACTTTGCATTAATATTTAAAAGACATGCTGTCAGCTTCAATGCCTCATTTACATGGATCTCCTCGCCCTGTACCTGTCCCGTCATACTGGCCGATTCGTCTTCCTCCTCCAGGTCGTCCATGGTGACTGCCTGCAGTTCTGATGGATCTATCACTATGTTGGCTTTGGAAGACAAGTCATCTGAGGACAGAGCATAGGAGATGAGGTTCAAATCTTCAACACCAATGATTACAATTCACCATCCTCACTTACACCGAAAGCCCCCCTTACCTTTCAGCGTCTTCCTCAGGTGGGATAGAAGACCCCCGAGCCTTTGCAGGTCAAAATAATCCACCTTTCCATTGTAGAAGAGCTGCGGGGGCACATAGGCATCTGAGGGCCAAATAACGAGAAGGACGAGCGTTAGACGAACCCTACAGTGTTTGTAACGGCATTATGCAATCTAGGCTAGAGCTCTATTTTACCTTCACTGCTGCGGGCTGAGGGGTTCCGGACATGGAATTCGTCCCAACAGGCTCGTAGGGCAGTAATTAGACGGTGGAGGAAGCACACCATGTATTCGGGGGGACAGAGAACTGTGGGATTCTGGAAAATAAATTAAACCATTTTATGGGACAGCACTTCTGCCTTACAGCACTGGGGTCCTCAGTTCGAGTCCTAGGGTTAGGACACCATCTGCATGGAGTTTGTTTTTCCTCCCTGTGCTTGTGTAGGTTTCCTCCAGGTACTCAGGTTTGCTCCCACATTCCAAAGTCATGGTGATAAGTTAATTAGTTCTTGTCTACAAAATTGACCCCAGTATGATATTCCACCAAGCACAGAGAAACTGATAAGGGGACAACACCTGCCCTCCTGTACAGGGTCCAGGCCCCATAAGTTCAACAGTGGGGCCCAGAGTCCAGGAGTGGGTGCAGTTACTGGAACCAGTCCCTCTGTGGCACTCCCTGTGTTTATAATGCTTTAGTTTGCTTTAGTTTGTACGGAGGCTCCCCATTCATTCACAGAGAGCTTTCATTCACTCTGCAGCTGAGGCTGCAGAGAAAGGATTGAGGAATCTGTGTCCTCAATCGCTTTTTCGGTCTCAAAAGTGAGATGTTGGGTGTCTGTTTAGACCCCTGATATTTCACCAACCCCCACAGGGCTGTAAAAAAAAAAAAAAAAAATATCATCATCATCATGAGTATGTCAGTATTTCTGTGCTCAAAGTGGTACATTGTTTTCAATGGAAATATGTTGTTTTTTTATTGTAGGCCTGTAATTTTTAGGAATAACTCACTGAAATCTGTCCGAACAAGAGTCTAGTAAACATCCCGGGGATGATAAAATTTGAAACACGAAATCATAAATTATAATATATTAAATAATCATAAAAAATAATATAACAATAAATATAATTCAATAATATAATCAAACCAAAAAACACTGAAATGTGAAATAGAGCGCCAAGTTCGCACATCGCTGAGCTCAGTCGCAGAATCGTGTTCAGTGTCTGATGAGGAATTTCCCCCACAAATCATTATCACTCAATTCTGCAAGTGGTTCTGATTTACTATCGCTGTTCTCTAGCCGGTCTAAAACCGCGTCTGACCTAAAGGGACGCTTTTTGGACGCCATGGACGTTTCTCAGTTTCCAGGCAGAAAGAACAGTAAAAATGCAGACAGGACGCCGGACAAAGCACTCGGGACAAAATGTATGTGAAATGGTTTGATACAGGAATGGAATACTATCAAATTTTAGTGTATTTAGTGAATGTACATATTTGACATTTTTGAATTTCCCGCCGGTTCCGTCCCCCGTACGTCCCGACGCTTGCAGGGAACAGAACCCAGAAGACAGATGCCGGCATCAGCTGGAGGACATGGCTGGGGACGCTGCAGGAGGGACATCGCGGGAGCGCAGGACAAGGTAAGTTAAACAGGGATCGCTGGAGAAGCGCTGCAGTGTATTCCCGAGTGTAGCTCGGGGTTGCCGCTTCTGGTACTGAAAGTTAACCCCGAGCTACACTCGGGAATACCGCCAGGGGGGTTAAGGGCTCATTCTTACAGGTATTCTGGTTGCATGAATGATGAGTGGTTTGTTCGTGTGGCTGGAGCCGCCTCTTAGGCTCGGTTCATGGTTCTGTCAGCTAGGCTGTATGGGGCCCCATGATTTCTAACAGTAGCCCTGACTGAGCGTATCCAAGATGGCTGCCTCATCATCCACCCCAAACACATATACTTTGAGCCCCCAGGGAGAAAATTGCTATAGAAATAGATTAAAAATTAAATATATATAAAAGTGTCAGAACCTCATCCAAACAGAGTTCTGGTGTTTCTGGAGAAGGCTACTGTTAAAAGGATAACTCCACTTTCATAGAAAAAAAAAAAAAATTAACATACAATAGACTATATTGTAATTGAAGGTTAATAAAAATGACCTTTCCTTTTCAAATCTCTGCAGCGCCATAATTTTCTGTACAATATGGCAGCCTGGAGGCATTCTGTACACAGGTCTACAGAACGCCCCCTAGAAATGTCATTTCTTGCCTGTGTGATTGGCTGATTTTCCCAAAAGCCTGCACTATGTCAGATTTTGGGGATCTCTACAACAAAAATGTCATTTTTTGATGAGAAACTCCCAAAGAAACATCATATCTAAAAAAGGGATGCAGACCCCTCCACTTTCCTCATTAGAACCCTGCAAGTGCAGCAGCTGCTTGATAATTATAAAGTCACTCCTACTCACTTTGCACATTATTATTATACAGTATTTATAAAGCGCCAATAGTTCGCTCAGCGCTGTACATTACAAAGGGGGACAGAACATGTGACAGAACAATACCAATACAATGCAAAACATGAGGGGATTGAGGGCCCTGCTCTTTCCAGCTTGCAATCTAGGAGGGGGGGGGGGGATGGTGGCACAGGAGGAGATAGCTGTGGGGGATGGGGTGGTAGAAAAGAGTGGAGGAGGTTGGCAAGTTAGCAGGGGGTGGGGTAGGCTTCCCTGAAGAGATGGGTTTTCAGGGTGCGCCTAAAGGAGAGGAGAGTAGGTGATAATCTGATGGGTTGGGGCAGGGAGTTCCAGAGGATGGGTGACACCCTGGAGAAGTCCTGGAGGCGGGCATGGGAGGAGGAGACCAGGGAACTAGAGAGAAGGAGGTCTTGTGAGGAGCGGAGTGTGCGTGTTGGGTGGTACTTGGATATTAGGTCAGTGATGTAGTTCGGGGCAGTATGGTGGACGGCTTTGTACATCAGTGTTAGGATTTTGAATTTTATCCGTTGCGCAATCGGAAGCCAGTGGAGGGATTGGCAGAGGGGGGTGGAGGCCAGTGGAGGGATTGGCAGAAGGGGGGGGGGTGGCGGAAACGGAGCGGTTGGAAAGGTGAATGAGTCTGGCAGCCGTATTCAGGATCGACTGAAGCGGGGATAGCCTGTGGCGAGGCAGGCCAGTGAGGAGGGAGTTGCACATTGCCAAACAAACAGCTATTTCTGCAGGGCAACAAAAAGGTAGGAATCTTCAACAAAGTTTGTTACAATCCTTGCATTGTACATAGAGCACCCAGAGGGGAAGGTTTTTTTACTCTCAACAAAAGTGGATTGAGACTTCAACACATCATCATACAGAGACATTTGTAGACGGTTGTGCTCTTCCAACCTTGTGTGGGATGGTCACTTACCCCTCTGTTGCTGGCATTTTCCTGAAGAAATTTGCGGAACTTGTTAAGGAAGATGTAGCGGGACGCTTCTCCCTGCGACAGAAACAGCGCCATGTGTGATTGGTTGCATATTAAACCCTTGTTTACACAAAGTGCCCAGTTTTTAAACCAACAATGCTCGAATAGACAATATTGCATCTTTTAGTTGTTACTTTTTTGTCTATGGATTGCATAAATAATGAAAACTTTTTTTTTTTTGCAATAATACATCAGCAAACTATCTACTACAGGATGAACAGGTAATACAATTCTCTTTTTCTGAGGTCTCAGAAAACTTCTGCGTTAATGCCTGACAGACCAACAAAAACCTGAAAACAGACTGGGAAAAAGATTGCCCAATCTTAGGGGTACTGAAATCCCCTATTGGAGTCCAGTAACAAGTTATGCCATCTGCTCCACCCAAAAAGGGATGAACAATATGTGTAACAAGGATGAGCTCCGGGGCGCTGACTTACCCCTCCCTTGTCCTTGTTGTTGAGCAAAAGCCTCAGAATCTGAACCTGCAGCTCTTCCACCACTGAGATTAAAAAACAAAACAAAAAAAAAATTGAAAAGAATCCAAAAGGACATTCTTCCCACAAATACGAAGGTCATCCCCTGTCCACTACAACTTACTAGAAGACACATAACACTGTTCAACAAATTTTTATTTTTTTGCCAGTTTTGGAAACAAAAGGATCCATTTCTTAATGAATTTCACATTCTGAGTTCAAATATAACAATGAAATTTGTCAATTGGCTCTAGTTTTTCTGTAAACGGAAAGTTTTCTACTATAGGCGTAATGACTACATAATGCACAATAATTATATAGATAGATGTCTTTCCACAAATATAAAGCAAGTGATATTGATACATAACAAAGCCTAAATGGCATAATATATTGCATAGGATTACCAAGAAAAATTATAGCCATAAGCTAAGTTGAATCATTTTAATACTTCGGATTCTCACTAGTTTTGTCTTCAGTTTGTGTCGGTTTTGCTTCTCTTGGCTTTTCTCTTGTATTCGAGGAAAGGGCTATCTCTTACAACTGCACGTGACTACACGCTTCAGGTTCTTCCTCACTTGACTCAACCACGAAGGATTCTGGTGCTTTAGGAATTGGTAGCCCCTCTCCATGAGGAACTGGACGTATTGCCGATGGAATATTTGGATAATGCACAGATAACTTTTTCTTCTTATTTAGCCCTTTTACAATTGGAGGCACCATACAAAAGTAACAATTACTAACATGATCTGTTGGCTCTCTCCAAAATCATTGGCACAGCGAAAGGCATAGATGCCTTTTTTCCATTCAACCATTGCTCCAGTGCCGTCCCACAAGAATTGCAGCATATATGTGGTGCCCAGCTCTTGTCCTGGTCTCCTATCTTGCAGCCAAAATACAAGTTGTAGGCTTTCTTAATCATTCCTGTTATCCTCCTTTTTTGTGAGATAAAAGTTATTTCACCGCAGATATAGCAGAAATTATCTGCTTTATTCACACAAGTTCGAGGCATTACTGAGTAGCCTATATAAGCATAAAACGAAATGTAAAGACGAACTACAATCAGCTACAGATACTGCAGCTTTTATGCAGTGAAGTGATGCAATTAAAGGCTAATATTGCATCATCTCAGTATACATGCAATTTTCTATTGGTCACCAGTATCAATTGCGCAATATGCAGCTGAAGTTGCATCATAATTTTGAATGGCTTACGTCATTAGATGGGTGAATATATCATGGAAACTAGAGCCAATCAACATTTTTTAGGGTCATTTTCGTTTTCAGCACCCCAAAATTATGTAAGATTAGCTAATTTTATGCCCAAAACTTTTTACCTGTTGAACAGTGTAATCATTACCTTCAATGCGTTTTTTAAGTCGCATACAACCACGCTCATATGCCCTCCTCCGTAGCCGTTCCTCTCCACTCTCCTCCAACGGGTCTTTTATTTCTTTTCCCTGTAGAATAGATCACAGTCATAGAAATGTATAATAATAATAATAGTGTGTGACTGTGGGGGAGGGGACATTAGAGTGTAAGCTCCTCTGGTACAGAGACTGATATGACTGGCTCAGTGATCTCTGTACAGCACTGCGGTATATGTCAGAGCTATAGAAATGTATAGTAATGATAGTGTGTGACTGTGGGGGAGGGGGCATTACAGTGTAAGCTCATCTGGTATAGAGACTGATGTGACTGGCTCAGTGTTCTCTGTACAGAAGCTCCTGTGGTATATGTCAGAGTTGATATACATGTATAATAATAATAATAGTGTGTGTGACTGTGGGGGAGGGGACATTAGAGTGTAAGCTCCTCTGGTACAGAGACTGATGGGACTGTGGGGGAGGGGACATTAGAGTGTAAGCTCCTCTGGTACAGAGACTGATGTGACTGGCTCAGTGTTCTCTGTACAGAACTGCGGTATATGTCAGAGCTATATACATGTATAATAATAATAGTGTGTGACTGTGGGGGAGGGGATATTATTATTATACAGGATTTATGGCCAACAGTTTGCTCAGCGCTGTACAATATAATGGGAGACAATACAGCAACAATACAGTTCAATACAAGAGGGATAAGAGGGCCTGATCCAGGGAGCTTACAATCTAGGACATTAGAGTGTCAGCTCCTCTGGTACAGAGACTGATTTTACTGGCTCAGTGTTCTCTGTACAGCATTGTGGTATATGTCAGAGCTATATAAATGTATAATAATAGTGTGTGACTGTGGGGGAGGGGCCATTAGAGTGTCAGCTCCTCTGGCGCAGAGACTGATGTGACTGGCTCTGTGTTCTCTGTACAGCGCTGCGGTATATATCAGAGCTATATAAATGTATAATAATATTGTGTGACTGTGGGGGGAGGGAACATTAGAGTGTCAGCTCCTCTGGCGCAGAGACTGATGTGACTGGCCCTGTGTTCTCTGTACAGCAGTGTGGTATATGTCAGAGCTATTTAATTGTAGAATAAATGAGTAGGGACACCAATGACAATGATCTGTAGTCTCAGGGTCACCTCTTTGTTGAATCGGTTCGGCCACCATGTAGTTGGGATCAGCTCCTGCAGACCGGCCTCCTCCACCCGCAATGGACTTTTAATGAAGAAGAATACTACGGACCGCAAGACATCAAATCTACAATACGCAGAGCTAAGGATGAAGTTCTTTCATGTCCGTAGCACTGACCACTATAAAAGGGCTGTATTTATGGGAGTCACAACCATACCCATTAAAATCCGCAGAGATAACAGGGAAGAATGAGAGACACACTGATAGTGGCACTCTGCTCTGGATCACTCACGGAAGCTGTACTCACACACAGCATGCTGTGGGGCTCTCATGTCTGTATAGGGGACTCATGAATAATAAGTGTGAAGGATACAGAACATTGCTGAGCAGGTACTTCCGAGACTTCTCGTGCCTCAGGATGGCGATTGTCAGGCGCAAGTAGTGAATCTAGGGGGGGGGGGTGAAAAAAAAAAAAGAAATGCCATTCATCAATGTAACAAAGCACTTAATATATCCAAAATCCAACTCGCTCTCCTGCTTTTCATTTTATAGTGCTACCAAATGTCAAGTCACTCCAGTCTGGGAATAAATAAAAAATAATGCAACATTTCCAAATCTCATCCCAGGTCCCAATGTATAGGTCATGTTTTCTGGGTATCCCCACTCACTCTGCATTGGCATGTGTGAGCTCACCTGTGGCCCCCTGCACTATTGGGAGCAACTGAGGATAGTTTGGGCAAACAGTGATATAAGGTAGCTATCTATAAAACAAGGCCGGAGGAATACATCTCAAGAGCATACAACCCAATAACTGGACTAATATCAGTATATGGACTAATATCAGTGCCTAATGGGCAGCAAACACTGACCTGCAGCCCCAGATCGGGGACAATGGGAGAGAAGCGATATGCTCTGAGGAGAGACATCATTAGCTGTTTCAGGCATTCATGGATCTCGTAGTCCTGGTGGGATAGAGAAGGTTAATAAGGATGCCCAGCACTTCCACTCATTCCTCACTAGAGGGGGCTGTCATTCACCCCCAGCACTTACACACATTTCTCATTAAAGGGGGTTGTTACCCACCTCCAGCACTTCCACTCATTTCTGATTAGAGGGAGCTTTCACTCACCTACAGCACTTTCAATCATTTCACACTGGAGAGATCTCTTATCCACCTCCAGCACTTCCACTCCTTCCTCACAAGAGGGAGCTCTCACTCACCTGCAGCACTACCAACCATGTTTTACTAAGGGGAGCTCTCACCCACTTCAACCCCTTCCCCAGTATAGGGAGCCATCACTCACCTCCAGCACTTCCACCCCTTCCTCAGCATAGGGAGCCATCACTCACCTCCAGCACTTCCACCCCTTCCTCAATCAGAGGGAGCTCTTACTTAACTCCAGCACTTCCATTCCTCCTTCACTAGGAGGAGCTCTCACCCACTTCCACTCCTCCCTCATTACAGGAAGCTCTCACTCACTTTCAGCACTTCCATCCAATCCTCAGTATAGGGAGCCATCACTCACCTCCAGCCCTTCCATCCCTTCCTCAGTATAGGGAGCCATCACTCACCTCCAGCACCTTCCTCAATAGAGGGAGCTCTTACTTACCTCCAGCACTTCCATTCCTCCTTCACTAGGGGGAGCTCTCACCCACTTCCACTCCTCCCTCATTACAGGGAGCTCTCACTCACCTCCAGCACTTCCACCCCTTCCTCAGTATAGGGAGCCATCACTCACCTCCATCACTTCCACCCCTTCCTCAGTATAGGGAGCCATCACTCACCTCCATCACTTCCACCCCTTCCTCAGTATAGTGAGCCATCACTCACCTCCATCACTTCACACCCCTTCCTCAGTATAGGGAGCCATCACTCACCTCCATCACTTCCACCCCTTCCTCAATAGAGGGAGCTCTTACTTAACTCCAGCACTTCCATTCCTTCTTCACTAGGGGGAGCTCTCATCCACTTCCACTCCTCCCTGACTTACCCTCCAGCACTTCCACTCTTCCCTCATTAGCGACGGCTCTCACTCACCTCCATCAGCAGCCACATGAGGTCCAGGAGGTGCTGAATTAAGGGGTGCTCCCCCACTGCACCCCCTCCTGCCAATATACCGAGGAGATAGTTCATCAGGACGTCCTCCACCAGGTAGACTTTACACTGTACACCGCCCATACACGGGAGAAAACCAAAGATACAATAACCAATTAATACACAGATTTCAGAGGGTGGCAGGGGCTGAAAGATGCCAGAGGTGGGGGATATCCAAAGTCAGAGTCTGTCTGGGGGAAGCGGGGTTCAGGGGTTGTAGGATGATGGAGTTGATGAATATCGTAGGGTGGAGGTTCTCTGGGTGGAGTATGGGGAGGTCAGGGGAAATATAATGATGAGAATGGGGGGATATCAGAGTCTAAGACAGTCTGTGTGGAGGAAGGGGATATCAGAGGGTGGAGGCTGGAGTATCAGAGGTTGTAGGATGATGGAAGTAAGGGATAAGGGATGGTGAGGCTGTTTTGGTGGGGGATATCAGAGGTCGGAGGCTGTCTGGGTGGAGTTTGCGGTAGTCAGGGGCTGTAGAATGATGAAGGTGGGGGGATATCGGAGGTCTAGGATAGTCTGGGTGGAGGTTGGGCTGGCAGGGACTCTATGATGATGGAGGTAAGGATTATTGGAGGGTGTAGTAGACTGTCTGGGTGGGGATGCTGACAGTGGGAATATCACAGGCTGTATGGGTGCAGGTTGTGGTAGCAGGGGTTGTGCGATGTTGGAGGATATCAGACGGTGGAGGCCAAATGAGGAGTTGTATGATGATGGAGGTGGGGGGGATAATGGACAGTGGAGGTTATCAGAGACTGTCTTAGTAGAAGTTGGGGTAGCAGGGGTTGTATGATGATGGAGGTAGGGGTTAAAGGATGGTGAGGCTGTCTGGGTGGGGGGATACTGGAGGTCAGAGGCTGTCTGGGTGGAGGCTGGGGTGGCAGGGATTGTATGATGAAGTAGGTAGGGAGTATTGGAGGGTGGAGACAGGGGGAATATTAGTGGTTAGAGACTGTCTGGTTGGAGGGTGGCAGGGGTTGTGAGATGATGGGGGTGGGGGGATATCGGAGGCTGTCTAGGTTGTGGTTGGGGTGGCAGGGATTGTATTATGATGGAGGTAGGGAGTATTGGAGGGTGGAGGCTGGAGACAGGGGGGATATTAGAGGTTGGAGGGTGGCAAGGGTGTCCGATGATGGAGGTGGGGGATATCGGAGGCTGTCTAGGTGGTGGTTGGGGTGGCAGGGGTTGTATGATGATGGAGGTAGGGAATACTGGAGGGTGGAGGCTGTCTGGGTGGGGATGGGGAATATCAGAGGTTGGAGGCTGTCTGGGTGAAGGTTGGGATAGCAGGGGTTGTGCCATGATGGAGGTGGGGCGATATCAGAGGTCAGGGGCTGTCTGGGTGGTAAGGATTGTAAGATGATGGAGGTAGGGGATATTGGAGGTCAGAGGCTGTCTGGGTGAAGGTTGGGGTGGCAGGGGGTTGTACGATGATGAAGGTGGGGCGATATCAGAAGTCGGGAACTGTTTGGGTGAAGGATGGGATGGCAGGGGTTGTGAGATGATGCGATAGAGGTCAGGGGCTGTCTGGGTGGAGGTTGGAGTGGCAGGGGTTGTGCGATGATGGATGTGGGGTGATATCGAAGGTCAGAGGCTGTCTAGGTGAAGGTTGGGATAGCAGGGGTCACGCAATGATAGCGGTGGGGTGATATCAGAGGTCAGGGGCTGTCTGGGTGAAGGTTGGAGTGGGCAGAGGTTGTGCGATGATGGAGGTGGGGGGATATCAGAGGCTGTCTGGGTGAAGGTTGGGGTGGCAGGGGTTGGGCGATGATGGACGTGGGGCGATAGAGGTCAGGGGCTGTCTGGGTGAAGGTTGGGGTGACCGGGGTTGTGCGATGATGGAGCTGGGGCGATATCGAAGGTCAGAGGCTGTCTGGGTGAAGGTTGGGGTGGGCAGGGGTATGTGATGATGATGTGGGGTGATATCGGGACGTCAGAGGCTGCCTGGGTGAAGGTTGGGGTGCAGGGGGTTGTGCGATGATGGACGTGGAGCGATAGAGGTCAGGGGCTGTCTGGGTGAAGGTTGGGGTGACCGGGGTTGTGCGATGATGGAGCTGGGGCGATATCGAAGGTCAGAGGCTGTCTGGGTGAAGGTTGGGGTGGGCAGGGTTATGTGATGATGGATGTGGGGTGATATCGGACGTCAGAGGCTGCCTGGGTGAAGGTTGGGGTGCAGGGGTTGTGCGATGATGGACGTGGAGCAATAGAGGTCAGGGGCTGTCTGGGTGAAGGTTGGGGTGACCGGGGGTTGTGCGATGATGGAGCTGGGGCGATATCGAAGGTCAGAGGCTGCCTGGGTGAAGGTTTGGGGTGTGCAGAGGGGGGTGCAATATCAGAGGTCAGGGGCTGTCTGGGTGAAGGTTGGGGTGGCCGGGGTCATGCGATGATGGAGGTGGGGCGATATCAGAGGTCAGGGGCTGTCTGGGTGAAGGTTGGGGTGGCAGGGGTCATGCGATGATGTAGATGGGGCGATATCAGAGGTCAGGGGCTGTCTGGGTGAAGGTTGGGGTGGCAGGGGTCATGCGATGATGGAGGTGGGGCGATATCAGAGGTCAGGGGCTGTCTGGGTGAAGATTGGGGTGGCAGGGGTCATGCGATGATGGAGGTGGAGCGATATCAGAGGTCAGGGGCTGTCTGGGGTGAAGGTTGGGGTGACCGGGGTTGTGTGATGATGGAGGGTGGGGGGGCGATATCAGAGGCTGTCTGGGTGAAGGTTGGGGTGACCGGGGTTGTGCGATGATGGAGGTGGGGCGATAGAGGTCAAGGACTGTCTGGGTGGAGTTTGGGGTGGTAAGGATTGTAAGATGATGGAGGTGGGGGCGATATTGGAGGGGTGGAATTTGTACTCACCATGAGTGGGGCAAAGTGATTGAATATATGGGCCAGGGTTATCAGGACTGTGGGCTCACCCTGCAGCTGCCATGCAGACGGGTCTCTGTCCACCAGTTTCCCCTCCTGGAAGAGACAATGTCAGAATGGTTCAGATCTCGGGCGATCCTCTGTCAGTGGCCCTCCATACACAATCCTATACCTGAGAGTCGATTCCTGTACTCAGCACGGTCTTCAGGTACCCCAGCAGCCTCTGAGATTTTAGCAGCTCAGCTGTCGGTGGGTCCTGCAGGGGCCGGTACCCCTCCACCGGATACGTAATCGGGTTTGTCAAGGAAAGATGCAAACAATCCACACTTCGGTTCTGCCGAGCCATAGCTCTGACCTCCGACACCCCCAGCAGGACATATGTTCTGGATCCCCACCCCAAGGCCACTTCTCTTCTAGACTGAGCCTCAGATAGGGGGAAACCGGAAAACATGACTTGCAGAGAACAGAGAAGAGATCTAGAACTTTCACTAACCATATAAAACACATCCGGAACCGGACCGTCAGACCCGAATGGTGTTTGTAAAGAAATAACAGCTTAGAGGGATATAGCCCGCTGCGTATTACTTGCACCACATACTGGACTTTGATGACAAGAAGGATATCTCAAAGGACGGGAACCGAAATTGAACGCCACGGACTCCTTGAAGGAGAGGCTGATGGCGGGGAAGTACGCCATACCGGACCCTCTGGAAATGTCGCTGAAAGCAACGCCCAGGCTAACGCCATTTCTGCGGAGAAAATAAAGAGTGCTGAGAGGAGATGGAGATATAAAAGGAAGGCCGCGCTAATCAATCACCAGCCAATCACATACAGGCAGAAGGAGATGGTCCCTTCATCCAAGTCTATCAGACAGCTGACAATGTCCCCCGCCGCCCAGGACTGCGTCGGAGACACAAGAACAACATGGACGTTATCACCAGGAGGAAATAAACACAGTATTCGTGTAAGCTGCTCTGGTACTTTGTACAGCACTGTGGTATATGTCAGAGCTACTGTATATAAATGTATAATATCAAGGTGTGACTGTGGGGGAGGGGCATTAGAGTGCAAGCTCCTCTGGTTTCAGAGACTCCTGTGACTGGCGCAGTGTTCTCTGTACAGCACTGCGGTATATGTCAGAGCTATATAAATGTATAATAATAGTGTGGGACTGTGGGGGAGGGGCATTACAGTGTAAGCTCCTCTGGTACACAGACTGATGTGACTGCAGGGGACTGTGGGGACATTAGAGTGTAAGCTCCTCTGTGACTGTACAGAGACTGATGTGACTGGCTGTGGGGGAGGGGACATTAGAGCATAAGCTCCTCTGGTACAGAGACTGATGTGACTGTGGGGGAGGGGACATTAGAGTGTAAGCTCCTCTGGTTTCAGAGACTCCTGTGACTGGCTCTGTGTTCTCTGTACAGCACTGCAGAATATGTCAGAGCTATATAAATGTAAAATAATAGTGTGGGACTGTGGGGGAGGGGCATTACAGTGTAAGCTCCTCTGGTACAGAAACTGATGTGACTGTGGGGGAGGGGGCATTAGAGTGTAAGCTCCTCTGGTTTCAGAGACTCCTGTGACTGGCTCAGTGTTCTCTGTACAGCACTGCGGTATATGTCAGAGTTATATAAATGTATAATAATAGTGTGGGACTGTGGGGGAGGGGACATTAGAGTGTAAGCTCCTCTATACAGAGACTGATGTGACTATGGTGGAGGGGACATTAGAGTGTAAGCTCATCTGGTGCAGAGACTGATGTGACTGGCTAAGTGTTCTCTGTACAACAGTGTGGTATATGTCAATGATCTATAAAATACACACACTTTTCTTGCCTGTTACTCACCTTGCCGTAGTTTGTGGTGGTCACGTTCCATTTTCTGACCCGGTTCCCATCGTATGCATAGGAGTCTGGAGTGTCTCCAACACCCTCCTGCAACAACAGAGAGAAGTGTGTTCAGCAGTGTTCTCCGCACACTGGAGTCCTGTATTGGTTGAGGTACAGGTGGAGCAGGTAGTAGTCATATGGGGCTGGAGCGGATTTGGAGTTCAGTTCAGGACTGGGGATTGGCTGGGAAACTGTTTTATTGTCCATGCAGCTCTAATGCTTGTTGATCGGCCACTCAAGCACCAGTGTTGTCACATGGGGGGGGGGGGGGGGGGAGAAAAATTCCTCAGGCCTGTGCAAGCTCCAAGCTGTGACTAAAAGCTTTTACAGGACTTCTGTTCCTTGTTCCCAGAGGCACGAGGGTGTAGCAAAGAGCAAATAGCATTTTCACAAGGTGATCAGCAATGGCATCCTAATCATGGATTCCAAGATCTGCACTCACCTCCTGATTAAACCTGCAGCTCAGCGTGCACCAACCAATCTGCATGAGTCCCTGGGGGAGGAGATGAGAGGACCTCATAGAGCCACTTTTCCTGAAGGGACACATTGGGAAAGACAAGAGGAACAGGATCAGGGGGGGTGGACCATACACAAACTGCCTTCTCAATTCAGAGTGTAAGCTCTTCAGGGTATATAATGTTTCCGTCGTAGAAGCAGCTTAGATGTGTTTACTCTGGGCAGGAAGAAAGATGCTTGGTGCTGCATACATCAAAAGTAAAATGTGTTATGTATTTGTCTCTCCCCCCCCCCCCCCCCCCCCTCCACAACGATAAGATTTCGCTGCAGCAATTTATGTCTCTGCCCCTCCCACAATGGGGAGATTCCCCCGCAGCAGTTTGCATCTCTGCCCCTCCCACAATGGTGATATGTCCTCGAAGCACTGTGTCTCCCCCCACTCCCACAATGCAGAGATTCCCCCCAGTAGTTTGCGTCTCTGCCCCTCCCACAATGCAGAGATTCCCCCAGTAGTTTGTGTCTTTTGCCCCTCCCACAATGCAGAGATTTCCCCCCAGTAGTTTGTGTCTCTGCCCCTCCCACAATGGGGAGATTTCCTACAGTAGTTTGTGTCTCTGCCCCTCCCACAATGGGGAGATTTCCTACAGTAGTTTGCGTCTCTGCCCCTCCCACAATGGGGAGATTTCCTACAGTAGTTTGCGTCTCATGCCCCTCCCACAATGGGGAGATTTCCCCGTAGCAGTTTGCATCTCTGCCCCTCCCACAATGGTGATATGTCCTCGAAGCACTGTGTCTCCCCCACTCCCACAATGCAGAGATTCCCCCAGTAGTTTGCGTCTCTGCCCCTCCCACAATGCAGAGATTCCCCCCAGTAGTTTGCGTCTCTGCCCCTCCCACAATGCAGAGATTCCCCCCAGTAGTTTGCGTCTCTGCCCCTCCCACAATGGGGAGATTTCCTACAGTAGTTTGTGTCTCTGCCCCTCCCACAATGGGGAGATTTCCCTGCAGTAGTTTGTGTCTCTGCCCCTCCCACAATGGGGAGATTTCCTACAGTAGTTTGCGTCTCTGCCCCTCCCACAATGGGGAGATTTCCCCGTAGCAGTTTGCATCTCTGCCCCTCCCACAATGGTGATATGTCCTCGAAGCACTGTGTCTCCCCCACTCCCACAATGCAGAGATTCCCCCCAGTAGTTTGCGTCTCTGCCCCTCCCACAATGCAGAGATTCCCCCCAGTAGTTTGCGTCTCTGCCCCTCCCACAATGCAGAGATTCCCCCCAGTAGTTTGCGTCTCTGCCCCTCCCCACAATGCAGAGATTCCCCCCAGTAGTTTGCGTCTCTGCCCCTCTCACAATGGGGAGATTTCCTACAGTAGTTTTGTGTCTCTGCCCCCCCCCCCCCCCCCACAATGGGGAGATTTCCCTGCAGTAGTTTGCGTCTCTGCCCCTCCCACAATGGGGAGATTTCCTACAGTAGTTTGTGTCTCTGCCCCTCCCACAATGGGGAGATTTCCTACAGTAGTAGTTTGTGTCTCTGCCCCCCCCACAATGGGGAGATTTCCCTGCAGTAGTTTGCGTCTCTGCCCCTCCCACAATGGGAGATTTCCTACAGTAGTTTGTGTCTCTGCCCCCCCCACAATGGGGAGATTTCCCTGCAGTAGTTTGCGTCTCTGCCCCTCCCACAATGGGGAGATTTCCCTGCAGTAGTTTGTGTCTCTGCCCCTCCGACAATGCAGATTCCCCCCAGTAGTTTGTGTCTCTGCCCCTCCCACAATGGGGAGATTTCCCTGCAGTAGTTTGCGTCTCTGCCCCTCCCACAATGGGGGGGTTCTCTCCCATGAAGCTACAGTACAGAGTTGGCCTTTACATGTTAAAGCGGAATGCCGCACCGCCTCTCTGTAACAAAAACAAATGCAGCCCCTCTATTTTTCACTCACCTTTAAACACGCAGGTTGTGGCCCGGATGGAGCTGAAGTTGCTGTGTCCAATAACCTGCAGGAAGAAGAAAAACCATCAACCACCGTGAACAGCGCTGGTACTCTGTGTGTACCGCCCGGCAGGAGCGCTGAGCACTATACTCACCCCCAGGGATCATCGTCCACCAATAAGAGCCCCTCAAATCCGCTGGTGTGGTCCAGGACCACTGTGGAGGGTCCAAGGCGGCCCTCTGCCGTCTGATCTGCAGCTCGGAGAAAGCAGAAACCACTTTTAATAACCAATTAGAAATCAGATTTCAGTTAGCGATATGTAGTGAGAGATGAACGGTTGCTAAGGGTTACTGCACCTTTCCTGTGGATTTATGGGCCAATTCCAGAATCTGAATGGTCAGCGCAAAAATTATAACCCAGCAGGATTATTTATGAAAGATTTATACTCGCGCCCGCTTAAATAGTTTTACTCTGTCTGAAGGTAACCATCCGCCTCAAAATGAGAGCTGAGCACACAGTCTTCCAGCACCCGAGTTTACATAACGGTATAAAATAATAAAGCTCCAAAACTGTGTATATTCCTCTCTGGCCTGGCAGACCAGTCTGTCCATAAGTCTGTGTTCTGGATCAGTGGTCGTTGTACAAAAATGGCATTGCCTGGACACCTTTTCTACCACCTCCCTCCCACCCATCCACCCCCAACTGCATCATGCACCTCCTTGCTGCCCTGCCTCAACCCGAGCTCCATGTACCCCTCCCCAATCCCCCATCTGCATCATGCACCTCCTTGCTGCCCTGCCTCAACCCAAGCTCTACGTACCCCTCCCCAACCCCCATCTGCATCATGCACCTCCTTGCTGCCCTGCCTCAACCCAAGCTCCATGTACCCCTCCCCAATCCCCATCTGCATCATGCACCTCCTTGCTGCCCTGCCTCAACCCGAGCTCTACGTACCCCTCCCCAACCCCCATCTGCATCATGCACCTCCTTGCTGCCCTGCCTCAACCCGAGCTCCATGTACCCCTCCCCAATCCCCCATCTGCATCATGCACCTGCTTGCTGCCCTGCCTCAACCCGAGCTCTACGTACCCCTCCCCAACCCCCATCTGCATCATGCACCTCCTTGCTGCCCTGCCTCAACCCGAGCTCCATGTACCCCTCCCCAATCCCCCATCTGCATCATGCACCTCCTTGCTGCCCCTGTCTCAACCCGAGCTCCATGTACCCCTCCCCAATCCCCCATCTGCATCATGCACCTCCTTGCTGCCCTGCCTCAACCCGAGCTCCATGTACCCCTCCCCCAATCCCCCATCTGCATCATGCACCTCCTTGCTGCCCTGCCTCAACCCGAGCTCCATGTACCCCTCCCCAATCCCCCATCTGCATCGTGCACCTCCTTGCTGCCCTGCCTCAACCCAGGACTCCATGTACCCCTCCCCAATCCCCCATCTGCATCATGCACCTCCTTGCTGCCCTGCCTCAACCCGAGCTCCATGTACCCCCTCCCCAATCCCCCATCTGCATCATGCACCTCCTTGCTGCCCTGCCTCAACCCAGGACTCCATGTACCCCTCCCCAATCCCCCATCTGCATCATGCACCTCCTTGCTGCCCTGCCTCAACCCGAGCTCCATGTACCCCTCCCCAATCCCCCATCTGCATCATGCACCTCCTTGCTGCCCTGCCTCAACCCAGGACTCCATGTACCCCCCCTCCCACCAATCCCCCATCTGCATCATGCACCTCCTTGCTGCCCTGCCTCAACCCGAGCTCCACGTACCCCTCCCCAACCCCCATCTGCATCATGCACCTCCTTGCTGCCCTGCCTCAACCCGAGCTCCATGTACCCCTCCCCAATCCCCCATCTGCATCATGCACCTCTTGCTGCCCTGCCTCAACCCAGGACTCCATGTACCCCTCCCCAATCCCCCATCTGCATCATGCACCTCCTTGCTGCCCTGCCTCAACCCGAGCTCCATGTACCCCTCCCCAATCCCCCATCTGCATCATGCACCTGCTTGCTGCCTGCCCTGCCTCAACCCGAGCTCCACGTACCCCCTCCCCAACCCCCATCTGCATCATGCACCTCCTTGCTGCCCTGCCTCAACCCGAGCTCCATGTACCCCTCCCCCAATCCCCCATCTGCATCATGCACCTCCTTGCTGCCCTGCCTCAACCCAGGACTCCATGTACCCCCCCCCAATCCCCCATCTGCATCATGCACCTCCTTGCTGCCCTGCCTCAACCCGAGCTCCATGTACCCCTCCCCAATCCCCCATCTGCATCATGCACCTCCTTGCTGCCCTACCTCAACCCGAGCTCCATGTACCCCTCCCCAACCCCCATCTGCGTCATGCACCTCCTTGCTGCCCTGCCTCAACCCGAGCTCTACGTACCCCTCCCCAATCCTCCATCTGCATCATGCACCTCCTTGCTGCCCTACCTCAACCCGAGCTCCATGTACCCCTCCCCAACCCCCATCTGTGTCATGCACCTCCTTGCTGCCCTACCTCAACCCGAGCTCCACGTACCCCTCCCCAATCCTCCATCTGCATCATGCACCTCCTTGCTGCCCTACCTCAACCCGAACTCCATGTACCCCTCCCCAACCCTCATCTCAACTCTGAACCCCTTCCTCTCTACCTGCACCCTCAACTCCCTTGCCCTTCCAGAATTAATTCATTCCTCCTCCACCCTCAGCTGAGTCCTACTCCCCACAGTCTGCACTCTTCACCTTTCTCTCCTCCACCCGCACACCGCTCTCCCGCCTGCACCCTAAAGTCTTCCCCAACCCCTAACTGAACCCTGGGCTCCACTCCACCTGCACTTTGCCCCTTCTCTCCCTCTGCCTGAACCCCGAGTTCATCCCCACCCTCGCCTGAGCCCTCCATGCCTACAATCTCCCACTCTTAGTCTTCATTCCGTACACTGTATTCTCTACCCCCTTCCCACTAGCACCCTAATCAACGTCCCTCAGAACCCCTGAACTCCACCCCACCTGCACTTTGCCCCTTCTCTCTCTCTGCCTGAACCCCGAATTCATCCCCCCCACACCCTCGCCTGAACCTTCCATGCCTGCACTCTTCCACTCTTCATACGCACACTGTATTCCCCCCATCTGAACCCTGGATCTACCCCCTTCCCACTTGCACCTTAATCAACGCCTCTCCCAACCCCTGAACTCCAGGCCAACTGCACTTTCACCCTCCTCTCCTCCTTCTGCACCCCGAAATCCCCCTTCCTTTTCCCCAGCCTTTTTAAACCCTTTTTTATTCGCCCATGCAGGCACTCTCTCTCACTCTTACCCTTCACCCCGCACGCTGCATTCCCCCCACCCAAATCCCATCTGAACCCTATACCCACCCACTCAGCCTGCACCTTAAAATTCCCCTCCCCCCCAACTCTCATCTGAAACCTGGACTCAACCAGCCAACCTGCCTACCCCTGAACTCTAGGCCACCTGCACTTTCCCCCTCCCCTCCTCCTGCACCCCGAAATCCCCTTTCCCCCAGCACTCCCCCCCTCCTATCCTACCCTGGACCCCCCAACCCCACAGCTAGCAAATAAATCAAACCCCCCCCACCTACAATATCTCCATATCCAGTCCTGCGAGTCTCCTCACCTGTGTTATCCTCGCTGGACTCCCCAGCAGACAACAACCGATCCAAGCGCTCCTCCAGGTTCTGGAAGGTGAGGGGTTTCCTGGGCACAAAACACAGGGGTGGCATGTGACGCATGAAAGAAACACAACAGCGCCCCGACGCCAACAAGCCCGACTAGAACTTAAACGAAGTAGATTCACATGTGCTGGACAATGACAAAAACAATGATTACAAATTCAGGGAAAACAGAAAAATACAATTCTAGATGATAATAGCCACATATTCCTAAAGTGGAACTCTGGCCAAAACAGCTTTTCCTGAATTCTCCAAAACGCAGACACGGACTGATGAAAACCTTCCTAAAACAGGCAGGAGATCTGCTTTGAAACAGTCCTAATCTGGCCCTATCTTGTGCATGTATGTGAGACGGGTACCTTAGATTGTAAGCTCTTTGGGGGCAGGGACGGATGTAACTGCTGCCTAAATTGTCGGCAATACATAAATGCCTAAAATAAGTAAATATTACATTAAAATCTTCACGATGGGGGGGGGGGGGGGGTTGACAAAGGCCATCAGTATGCACCCCCGTCTTACCAAAATTCAGACTCTGTGCCCTTCAGCTCCTCTGTGGCCTATGAAGAGGCACCCACAATGCATTGGTGGGCTGTGCAGGCTCCAGACAGAGGTTGGGATTTGCTGTGTTCAGGGGCTCCCAGACAGACCAGAGGGGAGCTCTGATAGAACACCTTCTATTACGACTTTATGCAGGGCTCGGCCAACTGTGGCCCCATCATGCCCCTGCCTCTGGGAGTCACGCTTGTAACTGCCAGTCTTGCAATGCCTCATGGGACATGTAGTTCCACAACAGCTGGAGGGCAGCAGTTGCCCTCCCCAGCCCTTTTGACAGGTTCCCTGAAAGCATAACTGTTAAATGTGCTACAATGTGACATAAAACATAAATTATTATTATTATTATTATAATACAGGATTTATGGCGCCAACAGTTTGCTCAGCACTTTACAATATAACGGGAGACAATACAGCAACAATACAGTTCAATACAAGAGGGATAGGAGGGCCTGATCCTGGGAGCTTACAATCTAGGAGGGAGGGGCTAGTGGTACAAAAAGGTAACTGCGGGGGATGGACTGGTAGGAGGAGTAGAAGATTCCATTATTAGCTGAGGGCAGGATAGGCTTCCCTGAAGAGAGAGGTTTTCAGAGTTCACCTAAAAGTGAGCAGAGTAGGCGATAGTCTGATAAATTGGGGTAGAGAGTTCTAGAGGATGGGGGAAGCTCTGGAGAAGAGCATGGGAGGAGGAGACGAGGGAGCTAGAGAGCAGGAGGTCTTGCGAGGAGCGGAGAGGACGGTTTGGGTGATATTTGGAAACAAGATCGGTGATGTAATTTGGGGCGGAGTTATAAATGGCTTTATACGTTATTGCTAGTGTTTTGAATTTTATCCGTTGGGCAATGGGGAGCCAGTGGAGGGATTGGCAGAGAGGGATGAGGACTGATACTGGAGGGTGGCAGAGAGGGGTGGAGGACACTGAGTGGAGGAGGGATTGGCAGAGAGGGCTGGAGACACTGAGTGGAGGTCAGTAGAGGGAGGGAGGGCTGGAGGTGGAGGTCAGAGAGGGATTGGAGGGATGGAGGACACTGAGTGGAGGCCAGTGGAGGGATTGGCAGAGAGGGATGGAGGACACTGAGTGGAGGCCAGTGGCAGAGAGGATGGGGACACTGATTGGCAGTGGAGGGATGGAGGGGACACTGATTGGAGGCCAGTGGAGGGATTGGCAGGGGGAGAGGGGGTGGAGGATTGGCACTGAGGGATGGAGGTCAGTGGAGGAGGAGGGATTGGCAGAGAGGGGTGGGGTGAGGACACTGGAGGGATTCAGTGGGGGGTGGACACTGGGAGGTCAGTGGAGGATTGGCAGAGAGGGGTGGAGGACACTGAATGGAGGACAGTGGAAGGATTGGCAGAGAGGGGTGGCAGATACAGAACGATTAGTAAGGTGGATGAGTCTGGCAGCAGCATTCATGATAGCCTGAAGAGGGGATAGCCTGCGATGAGGTCGGCCAATGAGGAGGGAGTTACAATAGTCAAGGCGAGATATAACCAGGGAGGGAATAGGTTGCTTAGTGGTTTCCGGGGTTAGGAAACATAACATACCTTATGCAGGCCATACATGGTTCGAATTCCAAATGATTTTTCATCCAAAAATAGAAATGCCGTTTGTTCTGTAATCCGATGTTGCCACCAATGATCTCGAAAATCGGTCGTTTTTCACAAATTTTCCAGCACGCCCAATAAACAAAATGGGGAGGAACCACGAAAATCGGCCGATGCCATTGCCCCACTAACAGAGCAAAATCGTCCGAGGGAGGAGAGAGAGCGAAAATCGTTCGGAATTCAAAGCATGTATGGCCTGCATTACTACAGACTAAGTGACATCACTAGAGCTAGGGGTGGTGTGTCAGCCTGGAGGAGAGGGGGCGTTCCTAGACTGGCTGTGTTTGCATAAGTAACACCCACATGTGATGCTGAGCCTCTATGATTGACAGAACTAATATCCAATAAATGAAAGAGGTGGGTCAGAGACAATCAGGCTGAGGAGGAAAGTGCTAGATGATGTTGGACATCCTTCAGCCAGGAAATGAGGCGGAGCTCTATCTGACTTGCTGCACCTTCTAATGCACATTGTGAGAAGCTCACAGTGTGCCGTGAAATCAAAGGAAGTCATTTCAGTCCAGGAAAGGATGCCAGCGCAATTGTGCAAGACTGAGAGGTCAGATTTAAATTACTTCTTTCTAAACCAATGAGAGTTTAGATGATGGTCCGACGACATAGTATGACTTATAAATGACTATTTTTTTCGTGAGAGAAAGAGAATTATTCCTAAAATAAAAAAAAGTTAAATAAAGCAGAGTGTGGAGGATTGTTATTCTTGTCCCCAGACAGGAAGAGGTTAATGGGACATGAGGGGCGTCACTGGGACACGAGGGGTGTCACTGGGACACGAGGGGTGTGGGGGGGGACACGCACACGGCAGCTGGGCGACTCCTCTGTGTAAGGGGGAGAGCGGGGATAAAGTGGAGTATTTATAGATGTGATGATATGTTGGGCACAGGCAGTCATTTCTGGACAGAGGGCGGAATCCAAGAGTGGTGACACTCAGCGCCTCTCCGCACTCAATCACAATCTGCGACATGTGGATGCTCGCAGTCTTGGCGCCCCCACCCCCCGGAATCAGGTCACATGACTGTCTG